>LACB01000491.1:0-20689 GCA_030142185.1 Penicillium thymicola
GGAGTTGGGCCTTGGCCCCGGCCGGCGGATGTACCGCACCGGAGACATAGTACAGCAGAATGCGGATGGATCGCTGACCTACATCGGACGACGAGATACACAAGTCAAGATCCGCGGCCAACGAGTTGAGATTGGAGAGATAGAAAGCCAGATTGTGTGTTTGCTTCCAGACGCACGCAAGGCTATCGTCGATGTGGTTCAGCCAGCCAGTGAGGCTCATGACAGCATGTTGATGTTGGTGGCGGTCATCGAGTATCCCGAGGCTGGAACTGCCCTGAGTAGTTGCGGAGCGTTGGATGTATACAATCCCGCAATGATAACTGAAGCCACACTCAAGGCCCTCGACAAATTGTACATCGACCTCATGCAGGTCCTACCATTATATATGGTGCCCTCGGCTTTGTTGCTTGCTCCGAATCTCCCGTTAAATCTTTCTGGAAAGTTAGATCGCCGGACTATACGGGAAGAGATGTGCAAGATGTCCCGTGAGTTGCTAAGCAGCTATTCCCGTTCTACCACCACAAAGCAGGCTCCAAAAACTGCTATGGAACAAAGGCTGCAGAGCCTCTGGGCCGGGGCTTTGTCACTTCCACCTGATACAGTGGGCATCAAGGACTCCTTTTTCCGTCTTGGTGGAGATTCGGTGGTGGCCATGAAGTTGGCAGCAGCAGCCCGTGCTGAGAATATTCTCCTCTCCGTGGCCGATGTATTCCGCCTGCCCCGTCTCGAGGATATGGCAGCAGCTTTGGAAGAACATCATGAAGGCAATAGCACTGTCGAAGCAGATCCGCTTCCCTTTAGTCTGTGGCCAGAGCTCGCCAAAACCGCCAACACCGATAGAGAAAGGGACTGCTTGTTTGCAGATATTGCCGCGCAATGTGGTATTCCTCCTGACCAAATTGAGGATGTCTATCCATGTAGTCCGTTACAAGCCGGGCTGATGGCAATTACCGCTCAGCATCCCAAGGCCTATGTTATACAGCGCGTCTTCCAACTACATGCGAACCTCCCAACTGAACGGCTCAAAGCCGCTTGGAACCAGATGGTCGAAGCCCTGCCTATCTTGCGGACGCGTATTGTTCCTTCTATCCAGGCTGACGCGCTACAAGTCGTGGTACAGGAGCAGCCAGTCTGGCATCACAGGGCATCACTTAAAGACTATCTTGCTATGGATAGAGCTAATGCTATTACATATGGCGGCGAGCTCAATCGCACCGCCATCATAGAGAGCGAAGACGGTGGGAGCCGCACCTTCGTGTGGACATCACATCACAGTATCTACGATGGCTGGAGCAAATCGAAAATGATAGACATGTTTGGGCAGCTCCTGAGGGGTGAGGCGCTACCAACTGCCCCTGTACCAGTATCACGGTTCATTGCCTATCTGGCTCGTCAGGATGAGAAACAGAAGGTGGCATTTTGGAAGAATCACTTCCAAGGCGTTAACTGGACGTCCTATCCAGCCTTGCCATCCGCGCAACACAAAGTTAACCCTCGCGATAAACTCAGCTGCCAGCTGCACATCTCTCTGATTCCGGGAACTGCGACAATGTCCACAGTATTGCGTGCTGCCTGGGCCCTCTTGGTCACCGCCAACACCGGCGCCGAGGAAGCAGTCATCAATGTCGTGCTCTCCGGTCGTATGGCAGCCGTTGATGGCATTACAGACCTCATAGCCCCGACTATCACCTCAGTGCCCTTCCGTGTATCCGCTTGCAGGGAAAAGACCACACGCGGTTTCCTTTCTGATATACAGCAGCAGGCCACAGAGATGATCCCATATGAGCACACTGGTCTTCAACACATCCGGCGCGTGGCCCCTAGCCTTGGGCCAGAATTCGACCCCGGCCATATCTTTTTAGTTCAGCCAGCCAGAGAGAGCGAATCAGCCAGACCAATGTTCAATATAGGCATGGACGTCGATGATGAAGCTACTTCTATGGACGCATTTGACGCCTACGCGCTGAACATCGAGTGCACTGTGGGCGGGACAAGTGAGGTTACAGTTGAGCTATCCTTTGACCGCGAAATTGTCCCGGTTAATGCTGCGCAACGCCTGCTTGCTCAATTCAGCCACATCTCTGAGCAGCTCACACGCCATGCGGATGTAGAGCTGCCGCTCGGGGCTCTCAAACTGTTACCGGAGGAGGACAGGGCACAGTTGAAACAGTGGAACTCTGTCGTACCTCCACGCAGTGAGCGTTGCCTCCACGACCTTGTGCGTGAAAACGTGCTTGACCGGCCTTCCGCGGTGGCTCTCAGCGCTTGGGACGGAGAGATGACATACAGCGAGTTGGACGACTCCAGCCGCCGGCTAGCCTGCCACTTGGTTGATCGAGGTGTAGGCCCGGAGGTGATGGTCGGCCTGTGCATGGAGAAATCTAGGTGGGCGGTGGTGGCCATGTTAGCCATCCTCCGCGCCGGTGGCTCTGTCGTTCCTCTTGGGGTGCAATATCCACTGGCGCGCATCGAACGAATCGTGAAAGACACAGCTATGTCGCTTGTCCTGGTTGACCCATCGCAGCAAAATCGACTAGGCTCTACACTGCCAGCTACCATCACCGTCGATGCCACCCTCCACGAATCACTCCCTACTTCGGGATATGAAGCGTGTGCCACAGTCACAGCTGGCAATGTGGCCTGGGTACTGTACACTTCTGGAAGTACTGGCCAGCCTCAAGGCGTTGTCCTTGAACATGGTGCACTCGCTACAGCAGTGTTGGCTAATTGTCGATTCCTCTCTCTGACAACGGAATCTCGGACTCTCCAATTTGCGGCATTCACCTTCGATGTTTGCATTACCGACATCTTCTGCACACTGGCTAGTGGTGGCTGTGTGTGTCTAATGTCTGAGGAAGACCGTATGAATGATTTGGCTGGTTGCTTTCCAAGAACCAATGCCAACTACGTCGAGTTGACGCCAACAGCCCTCAAATTACTCTCCCCTGACCAGGTGCCGGCTGTCACAAAGCTTGCTCTCGGTGGTGAGGCAATGGAGCCACAGCTTATCGACAAATGGAGTAGCAGTGTCCAACTTATCAACTCATATGGTCCGTCCGAATGCGCCATCGTGTGCGCGGCCAACATTGTGGGTGGAACTACGGATCCCAGGAATGTTGGAAAGCCTCTGGCAGGGGCCTTCTGGGTTGTGTATCCTGGAAATAACAATTGCCTCTGTCCTATCGGAGTGCCGGGCGAGCTCCTGGTTGAAGGTCCATTGCTAGCACGCGGTTACCTGAATAACCCTGACAAGACCACCGCCTCTTTTATCAAGGATCCAGCATTTGTCGAAGAGTTGGGTCTCAGCCCTGGCCGTCGAATGTACCGCACAGGAGATATCGTGCAGCAGAATACAGACGGCTCCCTATCTTACGTCGGCCGAATGGACACGCAGGTCAAGATCCGTGGCCAGCGAGTGGAAATCGGTGAGATAGAGAACCAGATCAATCGTCTGCTCTCGCATGGACGTCAAGCCATGGTGGATGTGGTGTGTCCTGCCGGTGAGGCGCTCGATACACCACTCATGCTCGTGGCTGTCATCGAGTATGCTGAGGCTGGGCCTACCGCGAGCAGCCCCGGACCGTTGAAGCTATACGATGGCGCACATATTACCGAAGTCGCGCGGAAGGACGTTGAAAAACTGGAAGCCAACCTCGGGCAGATGCTACCGGCTTACATGGTCCCCGCGGTGTTTCTATTAGCTCTGAGTATCCCGGTCAACGCGTCTGGAAAGCTGGACCGCCGCGTCGTGCGGGATCAGCTGCGCCTGATGTCCCGCGAGTCGCTGAGCAGTGTTTCCTGTCCGGCAGGCTCAAAGCAGGCGCCAACCACTGCAATAGAACAGAGGCTACAGAACCTCTGGGCCACGGCACTCGTGTTGGACCCCAAATCATTTGGGATTAATGACTCCTTCTTCCGCCTTGGTGGAGACTCTGTGGTGGCTATGAAGCTAACGGCCGCAGCCCGAGCTGAGAAGATTCCCCTATCCGTGGCTGACATCTTCCAATGGCCCTGTCTGGGTGATATGGCAGCCGCTATAGAAGAGAAACAATTTGACGACACTGGCCCGGCGGACAAAGATCCAGCCCCGCTGAGTCTCTGGCCAGAGCTTATCCACACTGATAATCCTGAAGTCGAGCGAGTACGACTGTTGACCGATGTTGCTGCGTATTGTAGCATAGCCATTGACGATATCGAGGATGTCTATCCATGCAGCCCGTTGCAGGCCGGATTGATGTCGATTACCACCCAACGTGCCGAGGCCTATGTTGTCCAGCGTGTATTCAGCCTAGAGACCGACCTATCCATTCAGAAGCTGAAGACTGCCTGGGCGAGGTTAGTGGAAGCCCTGCCTATATTACGGACACGCATCATCCCTTCCGCGTACACCGACGCGCTACAGGTGGTGGTCAGGGAGCAGCCGACCTGGCAGAATTGGATGTCACTCCAGGAGTATCTTGAAGCGGATAAAACTAAGCCTATCACTTACGGCGGCGCACTCAGTCGTGCGGCGATCTTGGTGGACGCAGATTGTGGGTACTTTGTCTGGACGGCACATCACAGTGTCTTTGACGGATGGAGCTTGATGGAAATGTCGAAGCTCGTGGAGCAGCTGCTAGAAGATGAGGCTTCTTCGCCCTCAGTGCCCGTCTCTCGATTTATTGCCTACTTGGCCCGGCAGGACAAGGAACAGGCCGCAGCATTCTGGCAGCGGCAGCTTGAAGGCGCCAGCTGGGCTCAATATCCAGCCTTGCCCTCTCCGCAGCACGTCGTCAACCCGAGAGATGTGATCCAGCAACAGGTCAAAATTCCCAACAGTCCAGGTAATGGGACAATGGCGACCCTGTTGCGAGCCGCCTGGGGCCTCCTGGTAGCCGCCAACACCGGTTCTGATGAGTCAGTTATCAGCGTTGTTCTATCCGGGCGCGGGGCGGCCGTTGAGGGCATCACTGGCCTGGTGGCACCGACTATTACTTCGGTTCCCTTCCGCGTTTCTGCTTCGCCAACACAGTCTGTACGGGAGTTCCTTACCACCATACATAAGCGGGCAACCGAAATGATCCCGTATGAACATACCGGTCTCCAGAACATTAGACGCATGGTCTCTAGCCTGGGACCGGAGTTCGACCCAGGTCATAGCTTTGTTGTTCAGCCTGCCGAGAAGAGCGAGTCAGCCTTACCGATGAGAGATCAAACAGAAATCTCCGCCGACGCCTTTGACGCATATTCACTCACCGTCGAGTGCACAATGGCAGCAGAGACGAATGCAGTTAGGGTCGAACTACGCTATGACCGCGAAGTCCTCCCAGTTGACAATGCGCATCGCCTACTAGCACAGTTTGACCATATTGTCCACCAGCTAGCACAAAATGCAGAGGCCGAACGGCCCCTAGGACAGCTGCAACTGCTATCGAGGGAGGATGGCGTGCAGTTGAGCAGATGGAATTCAACTGTTCCGCCCCGGGTAGAGCGCTGTGTCCACGACCTTGTACTTGACAAGATGGCCGTGCAGCCGTCCGCAGTGGCTGTCAGCGCGTGGGACGGAGAGATCACATATAAGGAGCTAGATGATTACAGCCGCCTGCTAGGTTATCATCTGGTAGAGCGAGGTGTCGGGCCGGAGATAATGGTCGGCATGTGTATGGATAAGTCAAAGTTTGGAGTAGTGGCTATGCTGGCTATCCTCCGCGCCGGTGGCGCTGTCGTCCCCTTCGGTGTACAACATCCAGTAGCCCGCATTGAGGGCATCTTCAAAGACACAGCCACGCGGCTCATCCTGGTTGACCGTCGTCAGGAACAACGGCTGGGGGCGCTGGATACACAGCTACTCGCGGTCGATTCTTTCTTCTGTGTGGCCCCGGCTACCCCGATACCGTCCGGCGAGCCCTGCAGATCCGTACGGCCTAAGAACGTGGCCTGGGTTATCTATACCTCTGGCAGCACCGGTATGCCTAAGGGTGTTGTTCTTGAACACAGGGCTCTTACAACAAGTATCCTTGCCCATGGCCGTGCATTTGGCATTCAATCCGATGACCGGCTGTCACAATTTGCTGCCTATACCTTCGATGTCGCTATCCAGGAAATTATGACAAGTCTTGCTTTTGGGGCCTGTGTTTGTATTCCTTCAGAAGATGATCGTGTGAACCGGCTCATGCCCTTCCTATCAGACGCTAATGTTACTATCGCCACTTTGACATCAACAGTGGCTTCTTTAGTCCAGCCAGAAAACACTCCGAGCGTACGAACGTTGGTGTTGATGGGTGAAGCTGTTCAACCAAAGGTTGTTGACCAATGGTTTGATCATGCCGACATTATCAATGCTTATGGGCCCTCGGAATGCTGTATTCATACCACAGGAAACAAAATCCAGAAAAGATCAGAGGCACCTAATGTAGGGAAGCCGCTTGCGGGTGTTTTCTGGGTCGTTAATCCAGCCAATATTGGACAATTGGTTCCAATCGGTGCGCCGGGCGAGCTGCTGATTGAAGGGCCACAGTTGGCACGAGGTTACTTGAACGACCCCGTCAAGAGCGCTGCTGCCTTTATCAACAACCCGGCATTTACAGACTATTTGGGCCTAAATGGCCGACGGATGTACCGCACTGGTGATCTGGTGCAGCAGAATGCAGACGGCTCAGTTATATACCTCGGTCGCCGTGACACTCAGGTCAAGATCCGCGGCCAGCGAGTAGAGATTGGAGAAATCGAGAGTCAGATTATGCATCTGCTCCCAGATGCATCCGAAGCTATCGTTGATGTACTGCGGCCGGCTGGTGAGGCACACGATGGAGTTCTGATGTTGGTTGCTGTCATTGAATATCCTGAGGCTGGATCATCCAGCAGTGGAGAGTTGGACTTGTACGATGATTCACATATCACCAATGCCGCCCGTAATAGCCTCCAGGGGTTGGACATCGAGCTCGGCCAAGTACTTCCGGCATATATGATACCAATGGCGTACCTCCTGACGCCAAAGATCCCAGTGAACAATTCTGGCAAGCTGGGCCGCCAGTTCGTGCGGGAACAGCTGCGTCGTATGTCCCGCGAGGCGCTGGGTAGCTATTCTACAATGGCAAAGCAAGCTCCAAAAACCGCCATGGAGCAAAAGCTGCACCGCCTCTGGGCCGCAGCCCTATTGCTTTCCCCTGATGTAGTGGGCATCAACGACTCCTTCTTCCGGCTTGGTGGTGACTCGGTAGTGGCCATGAAACTGACAGCGGTTGCCCGGGACGAGCAGATTCCCCTCTCTGTGGCCGACATATTCCGTTGGCCCCGGCTTGTAAGTCTGGCGGCAGCTATAGAAAACAAGAACGAGGACTATGGCTTCGAGGACAAAGATCCAGCCCCATTCAGTCTGTGGCCCGAACTCGCCCAGACCGACCCCGAGAAAGACGACAAGCGAGAACGATTGTTAGCAGATGTTGCGATGCAGTGCTCTGTCATAACTGATCTGATCGAGGATATTTACCCCTGTAGTCCCCTTCAGGCCGGTCTTATGGCTATCACTGCACAATATCCTAAGGCCTACGTTGCCCAACGTGTTTTCCGACTACAGGCCAACCTGGCTACTCAACAGCTCAAGGCTGCCTGGACGCAACTGGCCGAAAACCTTCCAATCTTGCGCACACACGTCATCCCCTCAGTCCTTTGTAATGCGCTTCAGATTGTACTAAGGAAGGAGCCTGTTTGGCACCATGGGGCGTCGCTCGACGACTATCTCGCAACAGACCGCGCCAACCCAATCACCTATGGCGGCGCGCTCAGTCGTACGGGTATTGTTCACAATGGAGCTGACCGCTACTTTATATGGACAACACACCATAGTGTCTATGATGGTTGGAGTGTGACCAAAATAATGGAATTGCTTGCCCGGCTATTGCAAGGCGCAGCTCCGCCAGTTCCGGTCCCTGTATCGCGATTCATTGCCTACCTGACCCTGCAAAATGAAGAGAAAACAGCGTCATTTTGGCAAAAGCACCTAAAGGACGCCAACTGGGCTCGTTATCCGGCTTTGCCATCCTCCAAGCACTATGTCAACCCGAGGGATACACTTCAGCAACATCTCCACGTCTCTCTGAAGTCAGAAGTTGCAACACTCCCCATAGTCCTACGCGCCGCCTGGGCCCTGCTTGTCGCTACAAATACTGGGCTTGACGAGGCAGTCATTAATGTGGTACTCTCTGGTCGTATGGCACCAATCAATGGGATTACACAATTGATAGCGCCAACTATTACTACAGTCCCCTTCCATACATCAGTGTCACAGGAGCAGTCCGTGAAAGACTTCCTTACTGATATGCAAAACCGGTCGACTGAGATGATTCCATATGAACATACTGGTCTCCAGAACATTTACCGTATGGTTCCTGGGCTTGGACCAGAATTCGACCCTGGTCATATCTTTGTGGTCCAGCCAGCCGGAGAGACCGAGTCAGGGACACCAATGTTCAATATGGGTATGGATGTATATGACGAAGCTACTTCTATGGATGCCTTTCATGCCTATCCCCTGACAGTCGAGTGTACTGTGGGACCAGATGTTAGTGATGTTACAGTTGAGCTGCGGTACGATCGCGATGTCGTCCCCGTTAATGCTGCGCAGCGTCTTCTTGCCCAACTTAGTCACATTGTGCAGCAGCTGTCAGACAATACAGAAACACAGCAGCCGCTCGGACGGCTGCAACTACTATCCTCAGAGGACAGTATGCAGTTGTCCAAGTGGAACTCGACAGTTCCGCCACGAGTTGAGCGCTGCATTCATGACCTAGTGTTGGATGAGATGGCCGCCCACCCGGAGAGAACAGCCATCAGCGCATGGGACGGCGAGTTGACGTACGGCGAGCTAAATGAAGCGAGCGGACGGCTGGCTCACCATCTGTCCGCCGGCTGCGGTGTAGGCCCTGAGGTGATGGTTGGGCTGTGCATGGATAAGTCGAAGTTAGGAGTGGTGGCCATGCTGGCTATCCTCCGTGCCGGCGGCGCCGTGGTCCCTCTCGGCGTGCAGCACCAATTGCCCCGTATTCAGGGGATTGTCCAGGATATTTCAGCACCGCTCGTGCTGGTTGATCGTATGCATGAGCGGCGTTTGGACGCGCTATCGGCTTATACACAGCTGCTTGCAGTTGATTCTTTCTTCGACACAGCCCCGTTGTCCCCAATACCGACCGCCAATCCCTATATATCTGTGCAGCCCGATAATGTGGCCTGGGTTATCTTCACATCCGGCAGCACTGGAACGCCTAAGGGCGTTGTACTTGAACACGGCGCTCTTGCAACTAGCATCCTTGCTCATGGGCGTGCATTTGATATTCAGCCACGCGACCGGCTTTCACAGTTTGCGGCATATACTTTTGATGTTGCTATCCAGGAGATTATAACGACTCTTTGTCTAGGGGCATGTATTTGCGTTCCCTCAGAAGATGATCGTGTTAACCGGCTTACACCCTTCCTATCGGAGGCTGGCATTACTATTGCCACCTTAACATCAACAGTAGCCGCCTTGATCCAGCCACAAAATATCCCGACCATACGAACGCTGGTATTGATGGGCGAAGCTGTTGAACCGAAAGTCGTTGATCAATGGGTTGAGCATGCCAATATCATCAATGCTTACGGGCCATCCGAGTGCTGTATCCACACCACTGGAAACAAGATTTGGAACAGATCAGCGGCACTTAATGTTGGCAAGCCGCTCGCTTCAACATTCTGGGTAGTCTACCCAGCCAGCATACAACTAGTTCCAATCGGTGCGCCGGGCGAGCTGCTTATTGAAGGACCGCAATTGGCCCGCGGCTATCTCAACGACCTCATCAAGACCGCCGCCTCTTTTATCAAAGATCCAGCATTTGTCGGAGAAATGGGCCTGAACCCTGGTCGTCGGATGTATCGAACTGGCGATCTGGTACAGCAGAACCCGGATAGGTCGCTGACCTACCTCGGCCGACGCGATACACAAGTCAAGATCCGTGGCCAGCGAGTTGAAATTGGAGAGATCGAGAGCCAGATTATGCGGCTGCTGCCAAACGCACGCGAGGCTATTGTCGATCTAGTGCCACCAGCCGGGGAGCCCTGTGACGGCATATTGATGTTGGTGGCCGTTGTCGAATATCCAGATGTTGGACCATCCAGCAGCGGAGAGATGGAGCTATATAATCCCGCAAAGATCACGGAGGCTGCGCGCAAGGCGCTCAAAAGATTAGAAGCCGATTTGGGCCGGGTTTTGCCAGCATACATGGTCCCAGCAGTGTTTTTACTTGCGCCGAAGATTCCGATCAATACCTCCGGCAAGCTGGACCGCCGCGCCGTGCGGGATCAGCTGCGCCTGATGTCCCGAGAGTCGCTGAGCAGCGTTTCCTGCTCGTTAGGCTCGAAGCAGGCACCAACTACTACTGAAGAAGAAAGGTTACAAAGGCTCTGGGCTACAGCTCTAGTGTTAGAGCCTGAAGCGGTTGGGGTGAACGACTCCTTTTTCCGTCTTGGTGGAGACTCAGTCATTGCTATGAAGTTAGCAGCAGCAGCCCGGGCTGAAAAGATCCCCCTATCCGTGGCTGACATCTTCCGATGGCCCTGTCTGGCTGATATGGCAGCTGCTTTAGAAGCGAAACACGGCCTCGAGAATGGCTATGCGAATAGTGAAGATCCAGCCCCGCTGAGTTTGTGGCCGGAGCTCGCCCAGGCCGACGATGCGGACGCAGAGACAAGACTATTAGCAGATGCTGCTGCTCAATGTAACGTTTCTATTGACCAGATTGAAGATATCTATCCCTGCAGCCCGTTACAGGCTGGGCTCATGGCGATCACTGCACAACGTCCAGAGGCCTATGTTATCCAGCGGATCTTCCGACTACAGACTAACCTCTCCACCAAGCAGCTCAAAGCCGCCTGGATAAGGCTGGTTGAATGCCTGCCTATATTGCGAACCCGCATTATCCCCTCAGTACAAGCAGATGCATTGCAAGTTGTAGTGCGGTCACAGTCACAGCCAGTCTGGCAGGACTGGAAATCACTGGAGGAGTATCTTGCCATGGATAAAGCCACTCCTATTACATACGGTGGCGTCCTCAGTCGTACAGCAATTGTGGCGAATGAGGACAGAGCGAATCGGTTCTTTGTTTGGACAACACATCACAGCGTCTATGACGGCTGGAGCGTGGCCAAGACAATTGAACTGCTCGCCCGACTATTAAAAGGGGAGGCTCCGCCGGTCACGGTGCCTGTGTCACGATTTGTTCGCTACCTGGCCCTGCAGGATAAAGAGGAAATAGAAACATTCTGGAGGGGACAGCTCGAAGGCGTCAACTGGGCTCGTTATCCAGCCTTGCTGTCCCCGCGGAACAATGTCAACCCAAGACATGCACTCCAGCAACACCTCTGCGTTCCTCTAACGCCAGCAACTGCTATACCCACCGTCCTACGCGCCGCCTGGGCCCTGCTTGTCGCTACAAATACTGGGCTTGATGAGGCAGTTATCAATGTGGTGCTCTCTGGTCGTATGGCTCCAATTGATGGGATCACAGATGTTATAGCACCAACTATCACTACAGTCCCGTTCTATGTATCAGCCTGCCAAGCACAATCTGTGAAAGGGTTCCTTGCTGATATATATAACCGGGCGGCTGAGATGATTCCGTATGAACATACTGGTCTCCAGAATATCCGGCAACTAGTTCCAGGCCTGGGACCAGAGTTTGACCCCGGCCATATCTTTGTGGTTCAGCCAGCCGGAGAAGAGGAGTCAGCATCAGCAATGCTCGATATGGATATTGAGCGTGAAAACACTTCTATGGACGCCTTTGACGCCTACGCCCTGACAGTCGAGTGTACGATAGGACAGGGGACGAACGTCCATATCGACATACGCTACGACCGTGCAGTACTGCCATCTGATGATGCGCAACGGCTGCTCGTCCAGTTCAGTCACATTGTGCAGCAGCTAGCACAAAATGCCGAGACTGAGCGGTCCCTTGGACAGTTACAATTGCTGTCCGTGGAGGATAGTGCCCAGCTATGCAAGTGGAACTCAACATTACCATCCCAGGTTGACCGCTGCATTCATGATCTAGTCCATGATAAGATGGTTGAGCAGCCGTTCGCAACAGCTATCAGCGCGTGGGACGGTGAAATGACATATCATGAGCTAGACACCGCAAGCTGGCAGCTAGCCCACTACTTACTCCAGCATAATATCGGCCCGGAGGTGATGGTTGGCATGTGTATGGATAAGTCGAGGTTAGGTGTAGTGGCTATATTGGCTATTCTTCGCGCTGGTGGTGCCGTGGTCCCTCTCGGTGTACAACATCCAATAGCCCGCATTGAGGGCATTGTGAAAGATACAGCTGCGCCGATCGTATTGGTCGATCGCGCTCACCAGCGGCGGCTGGTGGCGCTGGCGGCGCATACACAGTTACTTGCCGTGGACTCCTTCTTTGATGCGGCTTCGTCGACCCCAGTGATAACGACATCCGCTGAGCCTTGCAGGTCCGTCCGCCCTAATCACGTATCCTGGGTCATCTATACCTCTGGCAGCACTGGCATGCCAAAGGGCGTTGTGTTGGAACATGGGGCCCTAGCAACTAGTATCCTTGCCCATGGACGCGCATTCGGTATCCAGCCCCACGACCGGCTGTCACAGTTTGCAGCATATACCTTTGATGTGGCTATTCAAGAAATTATGACGAGTCTTGCAATGGGAGCATGCATCTGCATTCCGTCAGAACACGATCGCATGAACCGGCTCACGCAATTCCTATCAGAAGCCAATATCACTATCGCTACTTTGACATCAACAGTAGCCGCCTTAATCCGGCCACAAGACACGAGCGTACAAACCCTCGTTTTGATGGGCGAAGCTGTGCAACCCAGAGTCATTGATCAGTGGGTTGGGCATGCCACTATTATCAATGCTTACGGGCCCTCGGAATGCTGTATACACACCACGGGCAACAAGATCAGGGACAGATCAGAAGCAAACAATATAGGCTTACCGCTAGCGAGCATCTTCTGGGTAGTGAACCCAGCCAGCATCGGCCAACTGGTTTCACGTGGCACACCTGGTGAGCTGCTGATTGAAGGCCCCCAACTGGCTCGGGGCTACCTTAACGACCCTGTCAAGACCGCGGCATCTTTTACCCAAGATCCGCTATTTGTGGGGGCACTAGGCCTGAGCCCCGGCCGACGGATGTACCGAACCGGTGATATAGTGCAACAGAATGCGAATGGATCACTGACCTACCTGGGCCGACACGACACCCAGGTCAAAATTCGTGGCCAGCGGGTGGAAGTCGGCGAAATTGAGTACCATATAGGGAAGCAGGCTGTTATCCATGATGCAGTTGTGCTTTATATGCGGCAAGGACCCTTTGCTAGTCAACTTATTGCTGCTGTCATCCTCAGTGAGACTGAGACTGAGTCCTCGGCAGCAAGCCGCCATCAGAACTCTGGTGTCAAATATATTCCAGAAGACAAGAAGGAGAGTGCTCAAATCCTGCTACGCAATGCTCAGCGTGACTTGGCACAGCAGGTCATGCACTATATGGTGCCGAGTATCTGGATCCCTTTGGCGGCTGTGCCTATCAATGCATCGGGCAAGACGGATCGACTTGCGCTCACTCGCTGGGTACAATCGTTGCCGCAAGACGAAATAGTAGCTCTGACTGGCAGCACTGAGGAGACTGAAGATGCTGATAAGCTAATGGCAACGGCCACGCCCGTCGAGCGATCTTTGCGGGTGATATGGAGCGAAGTGCTAGGCATTCCGTTGCAAGACGTGACATTCTTGACTACCTTTTTCAGTCTTGGGGGAGACTCTATCACAGCAATGCAGGTAGTGTCAGCCAGTCGGGCCCGTGGCATTCTCATCACTGTACGGAACATTTTAGACAGCCAGACAATCCCCAGTCTGGCGGCTCAAGCGCAGAGAGTCGAAGCTGCAGCCGATACAAAAACGCACTCTGTCAACAGTACGCAGATCCCCACGGAAGAGCTGGCAGCTACAGCAACAGGCTTTCCGCTCGCACACCTGTCTGACAGTGACATGCTAGTGATTGAGGGGCAATACCTCAATTCTATTGGTCTCTCTTCAATCACTGAAATTGAAGATATTCTCTCTTGTTCACCAATCCAGCAAGGCATTCTGCTTACACAGATGCAATCACCATCAACCTACTGCATCCAGCACACATGTCGTATTAAGTCGTCGGATCCGGCAAACCAACCCGTCAGCGTCGACCGGCTTATTGGAGCATGGCGTCAGGTCGTTATGCGGCACTCCATCCTCAGAACTGTCTTGCTTGAGCCGCTACCAGGCAAGGAGAGGTTTATCCAGATTGTCTTGAGGCAACCGAATATTGGCATCCTCAGTGAGAATGGGGTTGCAGATGCAGCTGTAGCTGAGTGGTTTGATTCCCAGCCAACACTTGACGTTTCAGACCTTCGACACCCTCCCCATCGTCTAACGCTACTGAGGACAGCCATAGGCGAGGTCTACTGCCGACTTGACGTGAGCCATGCCCTAGTTGACGCCTCGTCACTGACCCTAATTATTCGAGACCTTATCACTGCCTATGAGGGTACGTTGCTGGATGACGGTGGTTCGCATTACAGTGCCTATATAGAATTCCTTGAGAAAAGACAGCCACAGGAAGACCTTCAGTTCTGGAAGGAATCTCTCAGCCATGCTGAGCCGTGTCTCCTACCGCCTCAAGAGCCGCTACATAACTCCAAAGAGGGAAAACTCGAGAAGGTGTTCATACATATCGAAGATCTTACTACGCTGTTCCGCTTCCGGGATACTTATGGCGTTTCGATTGCCAGCATTTGCCAGCTGGCCTGGACGCTGGTCCTTGCCAGCCAGATAGGATCCCAAAATATCAGCTTCGGGACCTTAACAAGCGGCCGCGATGCGCCTATCCCAGGGGTGGAAGAGCTAGTTGGTCCTATGATCAATATGCTTGTTTGCCACACACAGTTGGATTGGACTGCGAGAGTCTCAGATATCGCTCGCAGGTTGCAATGTCAGGTTACAGAAGCTTTCGAACACCAGCGCACATCTTTGGCTTCTATCCAGCACGAGCTTGGCTTTTCAAGGGGCCAGCCATTGTTCAATTCCACATTGTCATATAAGCGGCAATCCTTGGCTAGCTCTGGACAATCAGCAATTATTATTGAAGGCCTAACCTGGGAGGACCCAACAGAGTACGATTTGAACGTCAATATTGATGCAGCACCAACTGAGCTTGAAATCGATATACAGTATTCGACAGCTGCATTCTCAGATGCAGCAGCTACGAAACTCGCACAGCAGATGGTGCGAGCCGTGTACGCGGTCTGCGAGAACGCGGGTAAGCCGCTCAGCCAGCTTAGTCTGCTATCTCCAGATGATGGGGAACGGTTTTGCGGATGGAATTCGAGTATGCCAACACGCCTCGACCGCTGTGTTCACGACCTTATACTTGATAAGATGGCCGTGCAGCCAGCAACATTAGCTATCAGCGCGTGGGATGGTGAGATGACATATGGCGAGGTGGATGAAGCAAGCCGTCGGCTGGCATATCATCTGGTAGAAGAGCATGGTGTTGGTCCGGATGTAATGGTCGGCCTGTGCATGGATAAGTCAAAGCTGGGAGCAGTGGCTATGGTGGCCATCCTCCGCGCCGGCGGCGCTGTCGTTCCTCTGGGAGTGCAACAGCCACTGGCCCGTATTGAGGGCATCATGCAGGATGCAGCCATGCCGCTGGTTCTGGTTAACCAAGTTCACGAACAACGGCTAGCGCCGCTAAGAGCCCATGCCCAGTTCCTCGCCATCGACGCCTTCTTCGAGGCACCCCCATCAGCCCTAACGATAACGTCCCTCGAGCCGTTGACGGTTGTACGACCAGAAAATGTGGCCTGGGTCATCTACACCTCTGGTAGCACCGGCAAGCCTAAAGGCGTTGTGCTTCAGCATGGCTCCCTCGCGACAAGTATCCTCTTCCATGGTCGCCGCCTAGATATACAGTCTCACGACCGTCTGTTGCAGTTTGCGGCGTTCACATTCGATGCGGCTATCCAAGAGATTATCACGACTTTTGCGTTCGGGGCCTGTACCTGTCTTCCGTCTGAAGAGGATCGCATGAATCGGCTCACAGCCTATATATCTGAAGCCAAAGTGACGATAGCCACATTGACATCGACTGTGGCAGCATTGGTTCGGCCGCAGGACGCCCCAACAGTACGAACAATGATTTTGATGGGTGAGGCTGTCCAAGCAAAGGTTGTCGATCAATGGATAGGACACGCCAACGTCATCAACGCTTATGGGCCCTCGGAATGCTGTATACACTCGACATGTCAGAAGATTCCCGATACTTCATTAGCTCTGAATATTGGAACGGCCATCGCTAGTGGGACGTGGGTTGTTAACCCGGCTAGCATCGGACAACTAGTTCCCCTGGGTGCGCCTGGCGAGCTGCTTATTGAAGGTCCATTGTTGGCGCGCGGCTATCTGAATGACCCTGTTAAAACTGATGCTGCCTTCATCGAAGATCCAGCATTTGTGGAAGAGTTGGGCCTAAGTCCCGGCCGGCGCATGTACCGCACCGGGGATCTGGTACAGCAGAATCTAAACGGCTCCCTGACTTATCTCGGCCGAATTGATACGCAGGTCAAGATCCGTGGCCAGCGAGTAGAAGTTGGCGAGATTGAGTACCATATAGGGAAGAAGGCTGGTATCCATGATGCAGTTGTCCTTTATATGCGCCAGGGAGCTCTTAGTGGCCAACTTATTGCTGCTGTCATCCTCAGTGAGACTGAGACTGAGACCTCGGCAGCAAGCCGCCATCAGAACTCTGGTGTCAAATATATTCCAGAAGACAAGAAGGAGAGTGCTCAAATCCTGCTACGCAATGCTCAGCGTGACTTGGCACAGCAGGTCATGCACTATATGGTGCCGAGAATCTGGATCCCTTTGGCGGCTGCTCCGATTAACGCGTCAGGGAAGACAGATCGGATGGTGCTGACTCGCTGGGTACAATCATTACCGCCAGATGAGATTCCTGCCCTGGCCGGGACTGAGGAGACTGAAGATGACGACCTGCCGGCAACAGCTACAGCCGTCGAGCGATCGTTGCGGGAGATATGGAGTGAAGTGCTTGGTGTTCCACTCCGCAATATCACGTATTCGGCAAAGTTTTTCAGTCTTGGGGGAGACTCTATCACAGCAATGCAGGTTGTATCAGCTAGCCGGGCCCGTGGCATCCTCATTACAGTCCGCAAGGTTCTTGAGTGCCAGACAATCCCCAAACAGGCAGCCCAGTCGCAGACACGCAAGGATACAGGCGATGTCTCACGCGTGCCAGAGGGAGCTTTCGCTCTCTCGCCCATTCAGCAGATGTACTTTGACCAGATTGCTCCCTACGGACTTCGCACTGAGGGAGAGTACCATTTCAACCAAGGAGTGTCGCTCCACATCACAAAACGGGTCGAGCTACCAGACCTCGCATGGGCACTGGATGAGGCTGTTGTGAAGCATGCTATGCTTCGCGCTCGCTTTCGGCACAGCCAGGACCATGGATGGCAGCAATGGATCGAAAGAGAGCTTCCTGGGTCTTACCGTCTCTCTTCGCATACGGCCGCTGATGCAAAGTCTATACAGCAAATTGTTGTGCAGTCCCAGGGCTCACTCAATCTCGAGCACGGGCCAGTGTTTGCAGCCGCCCTGATCGAACTACAGGACAGGCAGGTCCTCCACTTGGTCGCCCATCATCTTGTCATCGACCTCGTATCCTGGCGCATTCTCATCCGAGACCTCGAAGAACTCCTTAGGCGTCGCAAACTGCCAAACCCCGGCAGCCTTTCATTCCCTGTGTGGCTGGAGCGGCAAAACCAATCACTTAGCAACTTCGTGAGCGATATCGGTACGCCAGCAGAAGCCTTTGTGGCAAATACATTGCCAGCAGCGATGCCAGCGGCAAATTGGGAGTACTGGGACCTTACCCCTGGTCAGAATGTATGGGGCAGTCTCGCTAGCATCGAGACCAAGATAGAATCTACCACGACGTCGTTGCTATATAACTCCGCCAACGCCGCTTTGAATACTGAGCCAGTCGAGATCCTGCTAGCTGCTTTGTTCCTCTCTTTCCGAGAGATCTTTACCGATCGTCCTGTCCCTGCAGTCTTTACCGAAGGGCATGGCCGCGAGGCTGCGGATGACCAAACGGACCTATCCGACACCATCGGCTGGTTCACAACAATGACGCCACTACATGTCCCGGTGGAAGCCAATTCTCATGGTTCTATCGATGTCCTAAGACAGGTAAAGGACCAGCGCAGGCGTATCCCTAGCCGTGGTGTTCCCTACTTCGGTAGCCGTTTCCTGACCGCTCGTGGACGAGAAGCGTTTGCGGGTCACGGCCCTGCTGAGATCCTTTTCAATTATACTGGAAGGTTTCAGCAGACAGAGCGGGAGGATACGCTATTCCGTATTGACGATGGCGAGTATTCGACATCGGATGTTGGCGGCATGGTCAAGACCTTTGCCGTGCTTGATGTCACCGTCACTGTGGAAGCGGACGAGTTACGTATTAGCCTCCGCTTCAGCCGTCAATTACGGCAACAGGCCGCTGTCCGGAAGTGGCTTCAAGCATATGGCAACGCTGTGAAGAGCCTTGTGGGTGAGCTGGTGATAGCAGCGCCGACAGCTACGGCAACCGACTTTCCGCTTGCAAGCCTCTCTGACACCGATATGGGAGTTATTGAGGGACAATACCTCAATACTATGGGCCTTTCTTCAACCGCCTATATTGAAGACATTCTCCCCTGTTCACCAATTCAGCAAGGCATTCTGCTTACCCAAGTACAATCGCCATCAACTTACTGCGTCCAGCAGACGTGCCACATCAAGCCATCTGACCCCGCCAACCCCGTCAGCATTGAGCGGCTTGTCAGAGCATGGCATCATGTTGTCTCACGGCATTCTATCCTCCGGACTATCCTACTCGAGCCACTACCAGGCCAGGAGAGGTTCATCCAAGTTGTCCTCAAACAACCAGATATTAGCATCCTTAGTGAGGTTACTAACATCGCAGACGGAGATGTAGCTGAATGGTTCGATTCACGGCCGATACTTGACCTGTCAGACCTTCACCACCCTCCTCATTGTTTGACAGTATTAAGAACAGCTTCAGGCGAGGTCTATTGCCGCCTCGATGTGAGCCATACACTGGTTGACGCCTCATCGCTAACCCTGATAATTGGCCACCTCATTAGCGCCTATGAGGGTGCGCTACCGGCTGGTGGTTCCTATTACAGTGCCTATGTCGCATTCCTCGAGGGTAGACAACCACAGGATGATCTTCAGTTCTGGAAGACATTACTGAGCGATGCCCAGCCATGTCTCCTACAGCCGCAGGAGCCACCACATAATACCGAACACGAACAGACAAAGCTTGGGAAGGCGTTCACGCAGATCGAAGACCTTACTGTTCTACACCACTTCCGGGATACATACAGCATCTCAATTGCCAGCATCTGCCACCTAGCGTGGGCCCTAGTACTTGCCACCCGGACGGGATCGAATAACATTAGCTTCGGCAACCTGTCAAGCGGCCGTGATGCATCAATTCCGGGGGTCAAAGAGATAGTCGGTCCTATGATCAATATGCTTATCTGCCATCTCCAGCTAGACTGGGATACAACGGTGTCAGATATAGCTTCTAAGTTACAAAGCCAATCCGCTGAGGCTTTTGACCATCAGCGGACCTCGCTAGCTTCTATCCAGCACGAGCTCGGTTTCTCAAGGATGCTGCCGCTATTCAACAGCACATTGTCATACAAACGGCAGACGTTGGCTAGCCCCGAGCAAGCATCAATTATACTCGAGGGTCTGGCCTGGGAGGATCCAACGGAGTACGATTTGAACGTCAATATTAACGCAACACCATCTAAGCTTGAAATCGACCTGCAGTATTCGACAGCCGTATTCTCAGATGCAGCAGCCAGGAAGCTCATCCAGGGCTTAGCACAAGCCATCCACGCTGTATGTGAGAATGGGAACCAGCCGCTCCGACAGCTGAGCCTATTGTCATCACAAGACAAGGCACAATTTTCCACATGGAATTCGATTATGCCGCCACGAGTCGAGCGTTGCCTCCATGAATTAGTGCTGGAAAAGATCACCACGCAGCCTGCGGCACCGGCTGTCTGCGCGTGGGACGGCGAGTTGACATACGGAGAGCTGGACAACGCTAGCCACCGGCTGGCTCACCATCTAGCCGGGCGTGGTGTAGGCCCGGAGACGAAGGTTGGCGTATGTATGGACAAGTCCAAGTGGACAATCGTGGCGATGCTAGCCATCCTCCGGGCTGGCGGTGCCGTGGTCCCTCTCGGTGTACAACATCCAGTGGCCCGCATCACCGGCATCGTCCAGGATATTGCCGCGCCGCTCGTGCTAGTCGACCGCAGACAGGAACAACGCTTACATGAGCTATCGGTCCATACAAAGCTGCTTGCTGTTAACTCCTTCTTCGAATCGCCCCCCTCAACCCCGACACCGTCTGGCGAGCCCTGCACATCCGTGCGGCCCGAGAACGTGGCCTGGGTGATCTTCACATCCGGCAGCACCGGCAAGCCTAAGGGCGTGGTCCTCGAACACCGTGGTCTCGTAACAAGTATTCTAGCACACGCACCGCTCTGGGGACTCTCTCCCTCAACACGC
>LACB01000492.1:0-20361 GCA_030142185.1 Penicillium thymicola
GGCCTAGGATACTATACCGGAGGAATTCCTATCTGATCTGATTGATAGTATGCTATTAAGGTGCCAGGCAGTGATTGCTACTAATAGGGGACCTACTAACTATATATTAAGATAATAAGATAGTAAGCAATTGAGAGTTAGGAGTGCAAAGAGCCCTGTTTTGAAAAAATCAATATAACTAGTATTCATTTGTAAGAATACTATAGTTAACTAGTTATAGAATACTACGCTAATTGTGCACTAGTGAAAATGAGTGGAGCAGACTGTTGTAGTTATGTTCTGCCAAAATTCTCAACCTCGTCAATCAGGCACTTATATTCCAATTACTCTGGAATCTTTCAGACTTTAAATATCCATCGTGTCTTTATATTCAACACCATGCAATGTAACTTCTGCTTGGATCATGTAATATACACAGTCTCTCCTAGTCTCCTTCTCCTGTTGTTGATCTGCACTCCTAGCCCGCGACTCTCTGCACGGGGTAGGTAGGTGAAAAATGAAGATAAATGCAATCTGCTAATTGTAGATGATAGCCCTGAAAAAGCGAGCGGTCATAACCTGTCGAGCTCTACGGTGTAGGGACCTTAGAAGCAGAGAGGAGAGAGCGAGCTCCCATACAAACTATCTAACTACCAAACGAGAAGATGATGCCTTAGAACCCAGGCATCCACCACAACATAAAGTTGATAGTTAAGGCAGGTGTTGAGTTTTATAGGATCATTACTAAATTCAGGTTCAAACCGTCGAAAAATTATGCGATATACGAATTTGTATGGTAGAAATTGCTTTATATTCCTGGGGCGAGATGCCTCTGTAATTAAATCCGAAAGTACAAACAGAGCAAACATAGCTATGTAGACTCAAGGTATTCATTTCACGGTGGTTGTTCTCCACTCTGTCCAAGCAAGTTTAAAGGACACGGAATCCTTAATGTAATTGCCACCTGTTGACTCACAGCATTGTAGCCTAATCACTTACAATCGAAACTAGCCATATCATCCTTAAACAACTAACCACAACTTCAGATCGACCTCAACCAATACGCACTGCAGACCACAGACCATACACCACAAGCCTGAGAGCTGGACAGCTCTCAACCATCCAGCCATGCACACTTTCAAAAAACTGGCACTCACAGCCCTACTCCTTATCTCATCGGCAACATGCATCTCAAGCTCCAAACCACCAGGCAAAGACGCCATCCTACTATCAAACGTTCAAACCCTAACACTACGCGCCCACCGCATGACAAGCGCACGGCGCGTCTCACCAATTCCCCAGCTCAGCTGCGCAGGCCCATCAAAACAAATATGCAACCTCTACCAACCAGAAGTAATGCGCTGCACAAACCAAGGCTACGACTACGACATCGAAGACGTGCAGTGGACATGCACCGCAGACCTACCGGCAGAATTCAAGCTCGGCGCAACAGATGTCATATGCGAGGGATACCGGAATGCCGATGATAAGTGGGTGTTGAAGGGGAGTTGTGGGGTCGAGTACCGACTACTCCTGACCGAGGCTGGGGAGAAGAGGTTTGGGAAGAAAGGCGGTGATTCGGAGTGGGACTGGGTTGGGAACCGGTCCGGGGGTGGTGTTCAGAAGACCATGGCCGTGATCGGGGATTTAATATTCTTCGGGTTCATTGCTGCTGTCCTTATTCTGATCCTCTGGCCCTTGTTGGCGCAATGTTTCGGCTGGGGGAACCGGCGCGGTAGGCGTGCGGGGCCGGCGCCGGGGTGGGGCGGGTTCTGGGGAGGAGGTGGTGGAGGAGGAGGTGGAAATGATCCTCCGCCTCCGTACAGCAATTTCGATCCTTACAAATCTGCTGGTCGTCAACAGGGGTGGACGCCCGGTTTCTGGACTGGTGCGCTTGGTGGTGGTGCGGCGGGTTATCAGATGGGGAGATGGGCTGGTAGTGGATCGCGAGGCGGAATGCCAATGGGCAGGTCTGACCGATATGACCCAGGCGAAGGCAGTTCGCGCTCGCGCTCGTCGCCGCAGTTTTCGTCTACCACTGCTAGTACTGGGTTCGGGTCGACCAGGCGTAGGTGATCTCATGCCTGTCTTGGTCTATCATTTGCTATCGACTCTGAGGGAAAAGAGATACCAGAAGACCGCCCGAGAAAAGAAATACGGAAGCAACAGGTCGCTAACTCGCCGCTGTAACTTCTTGTGGCGGTTATGAAACTAGTACATGTACACAATGTACAATTGGAGAAATGAAATAAAGTAACAAATCCATTAGCAAATAATAGCCTGGAAATCCTGGCTTGATCAATGTGTACCCGATAATCCCAACTTAAAACGCCGTAACCTATAATGTTCGCTTCATAAGATTTCCATTAGAATCCCCGACTTAAGCCATGGGAAAGTCATCAATCGATCCCAGAACCTCCTCTGTTCCGCCTCCTTGGTTCTTCGCGCCCGCCTTCTTGCGCGACTTCTTCACAACGGTCTTGTCGTTCTTGTCATCCTTGGAATCACCACCAGTTGGGTTGTGCAGCATGTCCTCTTGCATCTGCTTCTCCTTAGCGTGCTGGTCCTCGATGCGCTTCTTTTCATCGTCGAGTTCTTGCTGGACAAGCTTGGGATCATCGTAGACGGTGTTTGTCATCTCTGAGTAGGTTGCAATGTCCATGGCCTCAGTCGGGCCCATCAGAGTTTCCTTGATTCGTTGTGGATCACGGCGCTCTTCATTATTGAACTTCAACTTGATCTGACGACGAGACCGGCCCGGGAACATTTTGCTGATAACCATGAAGTCTGTACCGAAGATACGGAGCCCGCGATAAAACAGATCTGTCATCTCTTCGTCCCATGTTTCGGTCTTTGTACGCTTGCCGTACGAGGCCTGATTTATTTTCCGAGTGAACGAACTCTCCACCACATCTTCGAGGTCACCGGCGGCTCGGGCGGCATCGGCGTGACGATCGACCTGCAAGGACGTATTATCCAGCACGATCTCGCCGTTAACGATTCGCATAATGGGGCCACTTTGGGGTTTCCAATCGACCGGTTTTTCGGATTCCTCCGGTTCGGGTTCAGTTTGCTTGACAGGTGTTCCTGTTCCTGGGCCAGGAGTACCGTCTTGCTTCTTCCGTTCTTCTTCCGCCTGGTCAATCTTGCGTAGCTCTGTCTCGCGCTTGGACTTCTTTCCAGTCCTCAGATCTTTGCAAAGCTCCGACATCTTCACAACATTCGGCAAGATTTCAACTGTCTCTGCGCCTTCCGGGGTGGGTTCGCGCTTCTTGCGGGTGCGTTTTGGTTTTTCGCTACCCTCAGGATCCGAGGTACCGGCCTTTGAGTACTTTCGTTTCTTTGGCTTTGTTGGACCCGGAGTCGAAAGGTTGGATCCGCTGGGCGTTGCGCTTGAGTCTTCGATGGTAGGGACAATTGACTGGGACCCTCGACGGCTTGCCACTGCGGATACGGATTTCTTTCGAGCTGGGACCGCGGTAGCTGTGGTTGATAAAGTTCGAGTGCGCTTTGCTGGTCGACCCTCGATGAGAGCAGTTTGTTCAGTTTCAGGTTGAGATTGGGGTAGAGCTTCGTTGGAATCGACAAGGTTTTCTGCGGCCCGCGCTGTTTCAATCCTGGCGTATTCTAAAAGGGCCGTCTCCGGTCCATGATCCTCGGAGGGTGGAGGCTGAACCTCACCAGTCGAGACATTGGCAGGGGATGGTGTGGGTTGAGTTGAAGGAGGGGTAGGCGGAGCGGTCAAGACAGGTGCAGGTTGCGCGACGGAGATAGAGGCTTTACGTTTCTGTGGCGGAGGAATCGCAGCCGGCTTTTGGATCGGAGTCGGCCTTGCGATTGGAGTCGGCTTGGGGATCGCCGTTGGCTTGGGGATCGGAGTTGGCTTGGCGATAGGTTTAGCGATAGGTGTGACGAGATGTGTAGTGGTGGGAGCGGTGGTAAGAGTAGCAATCGGGGGAGTAACTCCATCATTCAAAGCAATGGGTGTTTGTTCCGTGGTGGAGGCAGCGACTGCGGGTGAGACCTCTGTGACTGCCGGTGGTTCCGGCTCTGCAGTCACGGAAGGGGTCACAGCAGAGACAGCAGAGTCAGCTACATCTTTAGCTTTGTCTTCCTGAACAGGTTCGGCTGGCGACTGTTGAACAACACTAGGTCGTCTCGCGGGCGCGGCAGTAGGCGCACGACGGATAGGCGCCTTTGGGGCGAATTTCTTGCCGGTTTTATCTGACAAACACACAGTCAGAGATGGCACAGTTATGCTTAGCTCAGATAATACTCACTAATTGCAGAACTGGAAAAGGACTTCATGGCTGCCCATTGCTGTAAGGTGTGGATTGATGAAGATCGTAAAAAGTTCCAGGCCGGGGAAGTGGGTGGGAATCACGTGATGGCACTAGCGGACGCTAAACCTCGTTGAAAATCCTCCTGTCTTCAACTCCTCGATCTCTGCCATCCCACCCCTTCTATCGTCTGCTCGCCCGCCCTTCCTCTACTTCCACTTCTTCCGCTTTCTTTTACAGGTTATTTGCTCTTCTACCGGGCTTTCCTTCGACAGGATTGGACACAGTTTCGAGATCTGCGTCTGGCTGACTGACGGACGGTCCGGTGGTGATAATAGCCCTCCCATCCCAGTTTAGCCACTGATGCCGGCCGTCGAACCCCCCGTCGCGTCTTCAGAACCCGGTCTTGTCAAGATGGAAGACCGGAAGAGGCCTGCTGCGGACAACAATGACTCCGCTCCGCCGTTAAAGAAACAGGCCACCGGTGTTAACGGTGGTAGCAAGCCTCATCCGGATGCCGATATGCCATGGAAGGATGATTTGGAGGTAAGTTTGTGTTTTGGATTTCGTCCGCGATCTGGGGGCTCGATTTTGGTCCCCTGTTGGATATAAGCTAATCGGAGCCTTTTGCGATAGCGATTTCAAAAAGAAGCCATTTTGCGCCAGATGCAAGAGTATAGGCGGGAGAAATCCTCACTGGAATCACGTTTGAGTCAGATGTCAAAGGCTGCCACGTTTCACAATGATCATCTCCGTATTATCGATTTGTGGTTCAAACAGGTGAGTTTTCGCTTCTTCGTACCGACTTCGCAATGATCTGGGAGCAAGGACTAATTTTAGACCAGTTGATTGATGAAGTGAAATTACTACTCGGATCATCGCAAGCAGAAGGCCAAGGTCAGTACCATCCCCCTACCCCGCCTTCAACCCACTATTCCAATATTAACAACATTTCCAGAAAACCCCTTTAAAAGCTCTTTGCAGTTTGAAGACGCTGAAGAGTTCGAGACGCATCTGAAATCGCGGTCGGAGGATATTCGCGCAATAATTTCTCAAATCCAGTCCAAGTCCAATGATGCGCCTACCGATGTTTCGGAGGTACAAACTCGCCTTGCAAAGAAGTTGGCCGAAGAAAAAGTAACGATCGTCGAGCTTGAAAAAACCCTAGCTGAAAAGCAACAGTTGGAGGAAAGTCTAGAGGAAGCCTCGCTGCGGTATCTAGTGGCCGAAAAGAAACTTGACCGCGCGAAGAGTCTGACTGTAGCAAAGCTGGAAAAGCAGCAGTCTATGGGTATTCCACGACATGGGGAAACGGCACAATCAAAGCGCGAAGAATCGTCCCCGGCAAATGGAGGAACCCCCGCAGGAGACCGCAACCCCGAGTTGGAGGAAGCCAATAACAAACTCGCCGCAATTTCGGAGAAACAAAAGGGGCAACTCCAGAAACTGGAAGCCGAAAATGCCAGCCTGCTAGGTCAAATCACCGAAATCAAAGTCAAGGTTGGATTCACCCCGTCGTTACATTGTCGTTTCTTTCGCTCACATTGGGATCCCAGTCCTCAAAGTTCACCGATGACGATTACGCCCACACTGATTTATTTAAACACCTTCGATCACAACACGATGATGTAGTTAAGCGAATCAACCACCTGGAAGCGACAAATGTTCAACTTCGTGAGGAAGCAGAGAAATACCGCTCGGAAAGAACCGCATACAAGATCCAGGTGGAAGATGAAACACAAAGTATGATTGCCGAGAAAGAAGCCCAGTTAATGAGGGCTGAAACGGATCTTGCTCGGATACGAAATGCCCGCGACGAACTTCTGGCCGACCAGCAGATGCGAAAGGCCGCACAAGATCAGAAGAAGACTTCCAGTCTGAAACTGCAAGAACTGGCAGACGCTAGAGAGGCTCGCATCACAGCATTAGAGTCGGAAAGCCAAAGGTTGCGACTACAGATTGAGGGCTCCAAGTCCGGCGACAATGTCAACGAAATGCCGCTGGAAGAGCTTCGCGCCAAGTACACCAGCCTGGAACGCCAGTACTCCATGCTCAACACTGAGTTGACATCGATGCAGACGGCCTACACCAAGTTCGCTACTCTCGCATCGCAGAAAGTTACTGACTTTGGGGCCATGGAAGAGAAGGTTGCACGGCTGACGGCGGAGAAGTCTAAGGCGGATCAGAAGTTCTTTGCTGCAATGAAAAGCAAAGAAGCACGTGATGTCGAAGTCCGAACGCTCAGAATGCAAAGCTCCAAGACATCAGATATTGTAGCCCAGCTGAAGGAATCCGAATCCACTACCCGGTCATTGATGTCCAATATGGACAAGCAAGCCAGTGAAACGAAGGAGGCGTTAAATGCAGCCCTGGGCAGGCACCGCGCCATTCAGCAACAGCTGACCGAGAGCAACATCCTCATGGAAGGCTTGAAACACCAGGTTGCCGAGCTCAAGGGTCTTTCAGTATCCAAGGACTCGACACTGGGAAACACAACTTCTGCTTTGCGGCAAGCCGAGACAGAGGTCGCTGGCTTGAAACAGTCGCTTTCAGATACCAAGAAGAGTCTGGACAACTGGAAGAACAAGAGTCTCGGCAATTCGTCCTCGGAATATGAAATGTTACGTGTATGTTGAATTCCCACATTTGTTAATGAACCAAAGCTAACCCCATCCAGACACTTGCACTGTGCACGGTATGTCGGCGCAATTTCAAAAATACGGCGATCAAAACATGTGGCCATGTATTCTGCAAAGATTGTGTCGAAGAGCGCCTTACGTCTCGCTCCCGCAAGTGCCCTAACTGCGGTAAATCCTTCGGAAGCAACGACCACATGCATATTACCCTCTGATCGACCTTCAAATATCCTGTATTATATCTTCCTTTCGATGGTTTCCTCTTTACGCCTATCTTTTTTAAGTTTGTCACATCCGGACAGGTTCATGGTGTGGTGTTTTTTTGTGTGGTTTAGCAGGTCTGATTTGGGCCGGCGTTTGACGAGTTATGCACGCTTAGCCCTAACTCGGGGCATGTTTTATTATCTACCTTTTCCTCTTTTTTTCCGCTACAAACCAAAGCAATGGTGGGTTTCTCAAGGCGCAGGGGCGTCGTTCTTCATTCTCTCTGGACGAGAGGCCGGCGCACGCTGATTTTCTTCAGGAGGCTGAGCTATGCTAGATTTCTGTGTCATGTAGGACTACCGTGTACGGAGCAAACCCAAAAGTACAATGCAACATGACGAATGCAATGTGAGGATTTTTCATACCCCTATGACTTCAATGTCTTTCATTGTGAAGGTTCTTGATTTTTGATTCTTAATTTTTAATTCTTAATACTCTCATGAGTTGAAGATCCGACTATACAACAATTCATGCCTCCCAACCCAAAGATCCAGCGCAGGAACAACCTGTCCAGCCTGCTCAACAGGCGTACTCCACTCCCGCGCAATGCGCTTCATCATCGTATCCTGCAGCGCCTGACTAGCCAACACATTCTGCGCCTGGTAGGGGCCCATGACACCTGCTCTGACAGCCGCACTGAGTACAGCTTTAGCATGATTCATAACAAATACATACGCCGTCTGCTGCAAGTCCAGACCCATGGCCCGACAGACCACACCCCACAGCGGGGCAAAATGACCCTTAGGACCGAGATCCTCGTCCTCCTCGAGACAAGACTTCAACGCATCGGACAAATCATCAATCGCAGCGACGGCGGCTGCGGTTTCCCCCGAAGCAGGGTTCTCGGGCCCAGCAAAGCTAGCTCTGAATGCGCGCTCCCAGACGCCGATGAGCGCGCGGCCTTGCGCAATACTTGCGCGCTGGGCGACGATGCACGGCGTTGATGCGTCCAGGTCGTTGTCTAGTGTGTCGAGGGTTGAGGGGTGTCTGTGCCCGGCTAGCACGTAGGGGAGGGAGGTGCTTGCGATTGAAGCGATGGAGAGTTTGAGGAAGCGGTGGAAAGAGGTTATTGGAGCTGTGCGGGAAGGTTTGTTGTGCGCTAGGTAGGACTCTAGTCCGCTGGAGTATGCGAAAGAGCCTAGTGGGAGGGCGGAGTCTGAGAGGAGGAGGAGGGCGTGAAGAGATGTGCGGGTTGCGATGGTGAGTTTGTTATTATTGGTATTATATTGTTCTAGGAATTGGTTAGCTAGAGGTATGCGACATTGGAGGTAATATATTTTGCCTACCTTTAACGGCCCATGAGGAGGGTGGGCTGGGATATTCGGAGGCTGCTAGCTGGGCACGGGCATCTTGCAGTTGCGACTCAAGGAATGTGACCTCGGATTCGAGCTCTTGGGTGTCTTTGAGGATCATAATGTAGTTATCAAATATGTGGTAGAGGGATAATAATGTATGTAGTTTGTATAAAATTAGATTTAATATGTGAAAACTAATGTAACATCTGCAGCGGAGGATATCGAGGGCGGTCTTATAGAAAGAAGCTCCGCCGATCGGCAAAAAAAAAGTGGGCGGAGACCGCCGCACAACTCCGAGTGCTCCCTATCAGCTTGACTGTTTCACATTATTAACACCAGTCATTTAACTAATTGCTATCTCGCTGATCTTTTTTTTTTTACCCCTGTTTTCCCCGCGTCATGAACTAAAGTTATCTCCACAACCATGTCAGGCAAGCGTCTGCTCGACGCCATCCAATTCCTCAATGTGTCCAAGACGGTTGCAGCCAAGCACCTGGCCATCCGACAACGCCAGCTAGATGTGTATACGCGCACATCCTCCCTGACCAAGGGCATCAAAGCCCAAACAGAGGGCCTGATCCTGACCGCACAAGCCGCCGCAGCATTGGCACGCCGATTTGACGAACCCTCGCCACCACCTTCGCCGAGCCCGGCAGACTTGCCCGACAAGTCGACATCGGCCGATAAGCCGCCCGCCAGCACTGTAACGTCGCCACCCCCCGACCTCGCCCGCAAACTGCAACGTCAGGCCGAATCGCAGATCCCGGCTTCGACGGCAATAGATAGCGGCGATAACAAACCGAGCGCTTTGGATGTGAGCAAGCAACAGGATGTCTTTTATGAGCCATCGCTTCGGTCAGAGCCGGATCTTTCGAGCCTACCGAGAGTGAAGGTACCCAAGGTCGCGGGCGATGCTCAAGTTAGTAGTGATGGGTTGAATTCTGATGTTTTCCACTCGTCTGTTGAAGAGAGCAAACCTGCTCCGGTCGAGCAGGAGATGTCCGAAGAGATGATCCAAGGTCTTTTCCACAGCCCGAGAGTATCGCGCATGATCTCTGGACGGCCACCACCAAAAAGGGACTGGAAGCTAGCTGCGAAGCCTCGCAAGTCGGTCGCGGATGATGTTAAACCCGTCCCCCCAGTGACTCCGAAATCCGAGACTCAGGAGATGGAGGAGCTTGCGGCGAGCGTCGCCGAAGACGTGGTGCCCAGTGACAGCACCGTCGGCGAGGTCAAGGAGCAACAAGTGTATCAAATGCTGGAGTCGCGTGTCCCGTCCTCTCGACTGGGCAGATTGTGGCAGTACGGTGGTCTAGCGACCTCAATGGCTTTTGGCGCGGTCGGGGAAGGTTTCCGGCGAGCCACTGGTAGTCAAGACAATGGCTCGATTATGTTCAGTGCTGGTAACATGGAACGAATGGTAGCCAAGCTGTCAAAAATGCGCGGCGCAGCTCTCAAGCTTGGACAGATGCTGAGCATCCAAGGTGCGTTGCATAGTTCTAGCTCACTGTAATGCTTATGCTAATTTCTCTAGACTCCAACATGCTTCCCGAACCAATCCAGCAAGTTCTCCAACGCGTGCAAGATCGCGCCGACTACATGCCCGCCTGGCAGCGCGACAAAGTCCTTACCGACAATCTGGGACCCGATTGGCGCGACCTCTACGCCTCCTTCAACGAGATCCCTATGGCAGCAGCCTCAATCGGCCAAGTGCACTCAGCCGTCCTAAAAAGCACCGGCCAACCTGTCGCCGTAAAAATCCAATACCCAGGCGTGGCCGACTCAATCGACAGCGACCTAAACAACCTCTCCATTCTCCTAACAGCCTCCCGGCTCCTCCCAAAGGGTCTGTACCTTGACAAAACAATCGCGAATGCACGCACCGAACTAGCGTGGGAATGCGACTACATCCGCGAAGCCGAAGGCGCGAACCGCTTCCGCGAACTCCTAGCCAACGACCCAGTCTTCATCGTCCCGGAGATCATCGCCCACGCCTCAGGCAAACAAGTCCTCACAATGGAAATGCTCGACGGCGTAGCGGTAACGAAAGTAACCGACTTCACGCAAACCCAACGCGACTGGATCGGCACCCAAATAATGCGCCTCTGCCTCCGCGAGATAGCCGAATTCCACTACATGCAAACGGACCCGAACTGGACAAACTTCCTGTACAATGCCTCAACGAACAAGCTCGAACTCCTCGACTTCGGCGCCTCCCGCGCCTACCCGGAAGAATTCATAACAACCTACGTGCGGACTCTAATCGCCGCCTCTCGCAACGACCGCCAAACCTGCCACACCCTCTCTATCGAGCTGGGATACCTGACAGGGATGGAGTCGCAGGCGATGGTTGACGCGCACGTGAGCTCGATCACGACGATTGCGGAACCGTTCATGCTTTCCTCGCCTGATCTGTATGACTTCAGTAACCAGACGATCACGGACCGCGTGCGCGCGCTGATTCCAGTTATGATTCGGGAACGGCTGGCGCCGCCGCCTGAGGAGACGTACTCGTTGCACCGGAAATTGGGTGGGGCTTTCTTGCTTTGTGCCCGACTTGGTAGCTCTGTGCCTTGTAAGGCTTTGTTTATTGAGGCTGTTGAGGCGGCGCGGAAGAAGGGGTTGAAAATTGAGTAGAAGACTTGTGGATGTGGCTATGTACTATTATAGACGATGTAGACTAGTTATGTATACTGTATACTATATATTGAGGAAATGATGTTTGGATTCTTTTGGTTCTGTACATCTGGCTGGTTTTGTCCCTCTATGTGTTTAGTCTACCTCCATACTTTCTAAATATTAAATCATATACAAATTATAGTATTATCCTAGCATCTAGAAAGTCGAGTTTTAATTGTTTAAATACTATATATATGGATATAGTGACTCCGCAAAAGTTTCAACACCCTGCCAGATATACCTGCTCGCTCTGCGCTCACCCGGCTGTTAGAGAGAGGATATATGATTATTCGGCTATTCATTGGCCCATATAAATAACCAAAATGACGATTTCCGCGGTTTTGACAATCTGTGCGGGACATAGCTGACTAACAATAATATGCATTTTTATATACTAGGTAGTTCCATCGTGTATTCAATCATGGTCATCGACATATTCCCCTATACCGGGGCTATCAGGGATATATATGGATATGTATATGTAGTCCCAAAGTTGAGATCGTGCCCATGACCCGGCCAATGTGGCCGAGGTGGAGAGAAGCGGTGTCGATAAGCCCACTGAACTATCTCATCTCCACGCTGTAATAAAACTCCATCTGTATATGTGTCCTCCTGTCCTGCTTCTTTGACCTCGAAATCGGCGGTGATTCGACTATTCCGTGGTCCGTAATGCTCAGAATCAATAAAAGACTCAATTTCCGCTTCTACATGACGGAGAACACGTTGGATGAAAAAGTTCGTGGAGCTAGAATAGTTAGCTAACGGGTTTCTCTCTTAAAAGAAGAATTGGAAGCCATACACTTTCAAAACAATGCGATGACCTCCAGATGCAGTGAGTATATGGGTCTTCGCTGATGTAGATTTGAATTTGAGCGCTACGATCTCAGCGAGCTCAATGGCAGGAGAGATATTGAACCCGGAATCTTTCTGATATTTGAAGTTCGGTGCCAACTCTGTGATCGATGCATATTTGATGAGATCTTCATTTCTGTTTTTTTCCAATTATTAGCAAGAAGAGTTTCCTTTTTTTCCACGAGGAAGTAATATATCTTACAACATGGGAGGATACTTGCAATGCTTCACCGTCAGTGGGTTGGCATAGTCTTTAAGTACTAGATGCCCCAAGCATAGTTGGTCTTAGGCATTGCCCGTTCCATACACGAAAAAAGTCTTCTTTTCATGCATTTCATAATTGCATAGAACAGAATCTTGAGACAGTAAAAAAGGGATTTGTCGCCCTTTTAAGAGCTCTACAGCGGGCTGGTCGGCTTACAATGAGATGATTAGCTTACCGACGCCATTTCTCTTGGCTACTAATATAGCTTCGACAATTGTATGCAGCCCCGGGATGGAGCGGAAAGGTTGGATTTAATATAAAATCAATTGTATCGCAGTAAATCCCCCAGTAGGCGAAGTAGACAGATTCTAAATTCGGATCAAGGCTGAATGCCCAACCGAGTTGGGAATCAATAAAAATGGCGAGGGAAGCTCATCGGTATCTCTGTGATGGTAGGCTTTCACATTCCCAGATTTTCGGCCTTTTAGAAGCTGGGCCATCTACACTCATTCCACTGTTCCTTGAGTCTTCGGTGCGTGAGAATTGAGTATAAACCAGGCAAATCGAATATCAGGAGGATGACACGTGAACATGGGGGTAAAATATATAAGATCTGGTTATGCTACAGTACACTCCCATGAAAGCTGAAAGAGGGGCACACCCTCAACCTCATCATCATGTGGCTCCATGCAATAAGACAGGGAATACGTGGCAGTCTACCTCGATCATGCTTTCATATGGGATGAAGCTAGCGCTGTTCCTAGGAACGAGTAGACCTGATCCAGCACAGTCAGATCAATCGCAACCCGCGACAACAAGTCAACCCTTCCAGACAAAAGTTTCAGGCGCATATTATGAGACACCTGATTACGTTTTGTGAATGCTATGATCGAGAGCATGATGCGCTGGTCTTTTCAATCATCTTTTTAAGGCCCGCAGCTTTGAAGAGGGGCCACCAAGCTACCTGGAATGGGAATCCCAAGATCGCAACTATAGTAATGCAAACAATTCAAACACCAGAGCCTCAGGAGGCAGAATCTCACTCAAAATCTCAATTCTCTGCCACTTCCCATGTCCAAGTGAAATTCATCCAGAGACCAAATCAGTATATACCGCTCCATTCCTTCAAGTCTCTAAATCCCTTTCCTTTATTCCCCATCACCTTAGAACCAACTACCATCATTCCTACAATGCCCGCTACAGTTGCGCAGATTCTCGCGCATTACGAGTACAAACCGGAGCAAGTAGAGCGGGTAGCCCAACGAACGGTACAACCTCCCATTACCATAGTTGAGCCCAACCCAGAATGGCCGAAGCGGTTCGAAGAAGTCAAAGCCCGGATCCAAAAAGCCCTTGGTCCCTTGGTCCTGGACGTCGCTCATTCCGGCTCTACCGGTGTCCCTGGCCTACCAGCCAAGGACATTATCGATGTTGATCTGACAATAAAGGACGCTACGGATGAAGAATCCTACGTGAAGCCTCTGGAAGACGTAGGGTTTCGGTTCACCTTGCGCGAACCGTTATGGCACCAGCACCGGTTCTTCGTGGAGGATTGGCCTGGAGCCTACCATGTCAATCTGCACGTGTGGGGCCCCGACTCGCCCGAAGCTGCCCGTCATCGTATCTTTCGTGATTGGCTACTCAAAACACCGTCGGATCTGGAACTATATGCCAAAGTGAAACGCGAAGCTGCTGAAAAAGCCGCTATAGCTGGAGATTCGATGATGGATTATACCCTACGGAAAGACGAAACGATTCATGAGATCCTAGCACGAGCGTTCCGCGATTTAGGCTATATTGAATGAGACATTAAGAGGTGGTTTATTGGGTGCTATAATTCAAAAGGTGATTTGGAAGCGCTGATTATCATCTGTGATGTCAACTCATATCTTTTTCGAACATGGAAAGTGAAAAGTAGATACATGAAATGCATATGGATGAGCACTGTCTTCGAACCCCTTTTAGAAGAGCATCATCTCCTTGCTATATAGTATTGCTGCTTATTGAGGTATGTGTGAGACTTATGAAGATGTTATCTAAAACCAGACATCCGAGAAAAGAAATAAAAATTCATTCAATAGTCCATCGGACAGTGGCTGTGTACTATATTGCCCGGCATATCAACTTCAAATCTGATAGGTGAAAGCCGGGAACCCCTGTGCCGGCCCATGTCTAACCTCCTCCCTCAAAGTCTTCAGCTCTTTATCCTTCTCCGCACTTTCTGCTTTCAACTCCTCATTCCTCTGAGTAACATACTCAACCGTCTTAAACGCCATTGCAATGTTTGTCAGCTTCCTCGCAAGTTTATGCGACAAATCGACCACAAATTCTCCTCCCTCGGTAATAAGTTCGTCCAGATCCTCACCAACCAACGTGGTGTACCGCAGTGCCACGAACTGAGATAACAAGTTCCTTGCATCGTCAACCGCACTAGTCGTTTTATATATGAGTCTGATTGCATCCACCAAGTACGGGAACAAGTCCTTGTTTCCTTGCTCCAGGGCAACGAGGACCTGGGCCAACCGATTTAAGGCGAATTGCTCCAATTTTTCAAATTCGAGTTGACGTGCAAAGGAATATACTTTAGCGTGGAGATAGATCTCGGCGGGGTTGTTTCCTTCGGTTTCTTGTCCTGGCTCTTCTTGGCCTTGGTCTTGCTTTTCATGGTCAGTGACCTTTTGCGTCGAGGCCTGCTCCGTGGCCAGAGTGACCCCATCGCAATATTCCAGCGGGGTGAGGGGTCGGTCATTGAGGTCAAGCTCTGATAAAGCCTCGGATGGTGGCGAGTCTGGGGCTATGGAGGACTCGGCAATTGGTGACAATGACCTTGCACGGGCAGGGGACATTGGAGATGGTGAGTGTGGCCATGAAGGTTCTGACTGCGGGCTGTCAGGTGGTGATGTTGGTTCTGCATCGGTCGATTTGGTATTAGCTTCTCTAATTTAATTTTGATAGTGAGATCTAAGATGGGAGTTTATTACCGTTTTCTTCGTTCGCTTCCTCCGCCTCGTCTGCTACCTCTTGTTCTTGTTCTTGTTCTTCTTCTCCTTCTCCATCTTGCGCTGGGGCCTCTTCCCCCGCATCTGCCTCATCCCCCTCAACTGCCACAGAGGTTGCTTGAGGTGCCTCATACCCTGCAGTATAAAGGAAGTTCAATACGCAATCAATTGTTTGCTCGTCAAAACCGCACCAATCAATCGCCTCCTCGTATTCATCAGTTGATGCCTTCAGTCGGGCATCGAATGCAGGGTGGACCTCGAGGGTTCCACGGTGGACATAGTAAACGCGTTCGTCGCTGCCCACGACGACCTTGACTGGGCGCTTTGCGAAAATGGACCTGTTCGAGGGTTAGCAAGAGTCGACTATGTGATGAATACACCGTGATCCTGTGTGCATATACCTAGAAGGTGTCTTCGGGTTGGACGACATGGTCAAAAATAACGAACCGGTAAACGAGAAGTATGGACAGATGAAAGACGATCCTGGAGAAAGTTGAAAGATTAGGATATAATGTTATGATGTTTAAGTAGGGACTCCCAGAGACCACCCCTCATGATCAAACAAGCCAAGTACTTGGCGAGGAGGTGCTTTTGACAATGCAATGAGACCCAATCTATTTTAAAAGTAGGGCGACCTCTAGCAGGGATATACGTGGGCTGACGGCGGACTAGGCTGTTGCATTTCCTCTACATATGTACACAGTAAACCGGTGCACATGCATGTCTGTAATTATGTAGCCAAGGTTATACTGATTACGAAACATCCAAGTACCTAACTACAAATTGACTGGTAACACCACAAGCATTGCACAAACCCCTATTATAGCGCTCGTTATACTTAGCGTGTTGAGTGCGACTCCTTTAAGAGTCGGGACATTCTATTTTGTAGCCTCTATAACCTTTACATTCCAATTGTATGCCATACATTGTTAAATCCTCTCTCCATTCTTAAGACTCTGGTTACACGTAGTATCCATTCACCTTGTATCACTCAGTAGAGGACTATCCTACAGGATATTATGACTTTTTCCTCTTATTACCTAGGTAGAGATGTAACTTATATTACTTTCCAGATATCACCGCCTTCTTGAAGTAAGGTATATTAATTTCAACTTCTCTTTTATTTTTACACCTATATACTTTATAGGTCACGCTAGGTCTCAAATTCCCGTGTTGTCAAAGGAAAGACCTCTAAATGGACGGCTTTAGGTCTATCCTTAGGCTTCCTTCTAAATTTCAATGTTGGAAAAATTATAGTATTAGGCATACTATTTTATATATAAGCATACACTAACATCTTACAAGATCTTCTTTTTTGGATGTTCTTCTTAGGTTCTTTCTAGTGGTCTTTCTAGATGTCTCTTTATATATCTTTTTATGTGTCTTTTTCATATACATATAAAGGCGGCAAAAAACATAAACTGACATACAGCAATCTTCGAAAACACTCACACTCTGTTTGTCAACCCGCACCCTCGAGACAACGCTAGTCCAGATCCAGCTAGTTTGTAAATTGTACTGATCTGTAAGTGGACAATATCTTACCACTTGTCCTAATAAGTGTTCAGATTATTTCGGGTACGGGCCGACAAACAGAGTGTGAGTGTCTGAGTGGTAGACTGTTTTCGAAAATTGCTGTAGTAGACCGCGCGGTCGTGTTGTTCAATATCAAGCCCTTACATTCCTGAAGGCATATATGCTTATTTTGAGTTGAATCTCCACCGAGCCCCACTGACCACCACCAATAAGGTAATGGCGGGCATGGGCCTGGCTCGATCCCCAACGTACGTTGATATTCCACCGTGTTTTAGACATGGGCCGGGCAGCAACTTGACTTTAGCATCCGATATGGTCTATCGGGGAGTGTATCACGTTGGATGCAGGCTCTTACTAAGTCTAATGGATGGTACACTAAATATGGCCGATACGAATCAAGACCAACGCGCTTGATCATGCTCCTCCTCAGTCCCCAGACAATGGCTGATTTCATTAGCCAGTCTGTTAAGAGTCTTTGTCAAAGTTTTATACTGCATTCTAGGCAGATTCGCAGCCCCGCTACGCGGTGGCCATGGCCCGAAAAGAACGGACAGTGACTGCCCCTAAGGACAGGAAGGGTTGATGACCGACCAACCAATTCATTATCTTACGTCAAGGCTGCGCAGTCCCGAGTGTCTGAGGTCAATAGAGCCCTGTTGGCCAGTTAGGTGACTCAGTTATAGCGAAGGGAGGGGACAGATGGGGTGGGCGAAAACCCACAACAGTTCCAAGAAGCCACGGAAGGAAATTTATACGGTAGCTGCGAAGTACATTTGGGAATGTGATTACAGAGATTGACTCCCTTAGGCATAAGGAGTTTGACAAATACCGTACCGGCAAACAATCATATCTGTATGATACTCAACAAATAGAACTAAGAAAGAGACTAAGAAATCTGACACCCCCCACGAACATGGAACCATGGACTTGTGTCCCCCCATGAAGAAGCAAACCTAGTTGTTGAAGAGGTTATTGTAGCGTACGGCAGGGTTGCTGAGAAGAGCATTGGCTGTAGTGGGCCTGTTGGTGTGGTAGAAGCCGGAGCCTTGACCGCGTTAGCTAACCTAGTGTTGGTGGGAGCGTTAGGAGCGGTATCGATGTAAGGCTTGAGGGAAGCGTAAACTATGACGTGAAGATATGGAAGAAGGTGGCGGGACTGACGAAGCCACTCTGTGAGAGCTGGATCTTTGGGGGCTAATTGAGCTATGTGGCCGGTGAGGATGTCGAAAAGACGAGGGTCTCGTGTATCGAGAGCACATTTGGGCGCGGTAGACTATGATGCGAACTTGCATTCGCCGGTAAGGGTGGGAACGAGTTCCGCGAAGCTGGGTTGCTGAAAATATGTTGATGTAGGGTGCGTCGAAGGAGTGGCACTTAGTGAAGCTGTACGTCGTAGGAGAGGTACTGACCGCGTGTCTAGCGGACTGTGAGGTGTGTGCGTCGAAGGAGAGGCAGTTGTTATTGTGGGATGAAAACTCTGTGCGAGAAAAGCACTCGGTTAGGGTACGTTGAGATTGCTTTTTTTTGTGGATGGAGGTGACACCGTTTGTAGGTGTTTGTGGGGGTTACCTGGCCGGTGATGTCGATGTCGATGGTGAGGATGGTGACGATGGTGACGACAGCGTCGATGGAGGGACCGATGGAGTATGGAGCTAATGAGGACGGTTGAATAGAGCATCTAGGGGCTCATAGCCACGTCGAAGTGCATGGTGCAATGTGAGATGCTTGATTAAAGGGTTAACAGAAGTGTCAGATTTATAGTCTCTCTGTAACTCTCAACTCTTCAAGCAACCTCACATTGCACCATGCACTTCGACGTCCACCACGTAGACCTCTCCTAACAACAAGCTAAGAAAGAGACTAAGAAATCTAGCGTATCTCGAATAGCATCTTGCTAAGCTCGAGGTCTCTCACTTCATGTATGCAAAAGAACTTCCTTATTGAGTCATGGCAATTTTAATCCCATCGGTTCACCCTCAGATTCCTAGAATTTGAGCGTTTCTTATGGGTGTTTTTCCTATCTTTTTAATATACAGACCGGAATGGATGCGATATGTACTTACTTTATTGTTTCTTTTCCTTCATTCTCGCTCCAGTCGATCTGCGGTGGCGTGATAGTAGACATGCTCTCATTAACTTAGTTTCCGCTACTTTTCCTTAGCTTCGGTTTCCTCGGCTTGGTCAAGGATAATCCGCTGGAGCATAGTAACCTGTTTTGTAAGGCCGGCGTTTTCCTTTTCAATCGCCAAAATCCTCCGGTCTTGATCCAAGACAGAGCGGTGCAGTTCCTGCAGTTCTTCCTGGAGCTTCTCTATCTTCTTCTCCTTCTCCGCCTCCTCCTCCTTCTTCCACTTATACACGTTAAACCGGTGGGTTACGTGTGCCATGATAGCCCCGTTAAACCCCCACACGATTGCTGTTGCTCCGAAGAGGTAGGTCGTCTAGTGTGGAGACGACCCCAAGCTGGTTTCTCCACGTTTCTTAAACACTAAAGCTTGATTGTTAATATATAAAGGTGTTTTCCTAGCTTGGGATTTATAACATACCAGTAGAGGGAGGCCGATTGGCTACCGGGATGGGGTAGGGACGTGGAATGGGATGGGGAGGTGGAATGGAAAAAGGATTATTTATCTATATATACTTATTATAACACGTATAATATATAGCATAATACGTATAATATAGGATTCAATACATAGGTATAGGGACTTCTAAAGTGAATTGAATCTAAATTGAATCTGAACTGAAAATGAATTGGATCTGAACTGAATCTGAACTGAATCTGAATTGAATTGTATTGTAGAGAGGGTAGTTAAACAAGAAGGCGGTAATGAACTAAACGGTGAGGTAGTAACCAATGAGAGAGTTATGTGTCGGGTGGCATATTTAGACGCCCGTATTAATCCCCACACGACTACTGTTATTCCGAACAGGTAGGTCGTCCAGTGGGGCGACGACTCCGGGCTAGTTTCTCCACGTTTTCTAAACACTAAAGCTTCATTGTTACTATATGAAGGTGTTTTCCTGGCTTGGGATTTATAACATACCAGCAGAGGCAGATTGGCCACCATAATGGGGTGATTGGGGCGTGGAATAAAGAAAGTGCTATGTACACTTAGACTCTTGCTAAGACACGTAGGATGTAGGTATGACTTACAACGTAATAGCCAACAGCGGCAACAATGAGGCCACGGATGAGCATCTTCTTAAGGGTCATGGCGAGAGAAAGCCAAGCGGGTGGTGGGCTTTTATTGAAGTTCCTGAAGACCCAGGAAATATCCAATGTTGATCATGATACCCAGAGCAATGAAAAAAGCGAATGCCATATCTAGAAACGACATTTTGATGAAGTTGGGATGATTGAAGAACTTGTCAGAAGTTAGGTAGGAATAAAGGACTAAGTGAAAATTTCTGGCAGTCATCTGGGGGAAGGTGCCCTTGGGTGGTAAAGGGTGTGTGTGTGTGAGAGAGAGAGAGAGAGAGAGAGAAGAAGAAGAAGAAGGTGGTATTTATATATTAACCATAAAGTGAATTTTTAGCCCGTATTAAAGATGTACCTACTTCTATCTACATAAAATATATTGAAGAGGGGAACGCTCAAGGCTGTATGCTCTGAGGCACACGGGTCGATTCAAC
>LACB01000493.1:0-20353 GCA_030142185.1 Penicillium thymicola
TTTCCCTCCCTCCTTTGATGCTAGAATTTTAGCAGTAATGCACCCATTATGATAGATTGATCTCTCTTCACACTATCTCCGTATGTTCCTATCGTCATATTCTTACATAACCAATATGAAGCTACGTTGATGATTCTAGTAGGATATGCCTAGTCTCTGGAACGCGTGCTCTGTTTTACTTAGTGATCAAAAAGCGACAAGGGGTGGGCACTAAAGCTGAAAAGGAAATCCATGTCACGCGGCCTAAAATCCGGTGTATATGTATCTATCTACCAACTAACTAACTAGTTAACTACCATTATCTACTTACGGAGTAGGGCTGCTTGGTTCGATCGAAAGTACTCTTCAGCCCCTTCGGCGCATTCCTAACTAATAGTGGCACCACCTGTACGTTACGTTTCGCCAACCGAAAGAACAGGGGTAGTTAAACAAAACAGTCTGGGTGAAGTGTAATAGATAGTAGCTTTAGGCTAACTTTGAGTCAGAGCAGGTGACGGCCGGACCAGTTGTTGAAATTGTAAATATTGTCGGATAATATACCATGTTGTAGAAAAACACGCTATATGCTATCATCACTGCTGAATCACTGTTAGGCCATTAGATTGAGCGCGTTGATAGAGGTATCAACCTGATAAACTTATTGGTTAATAGGCGGGCTCGGTATAGCGGCCGTGTCGCCGAGAATGGGGAGTTTGGCTTGAAAACCACGATAGGGTTGCTACAGGATTTCGAAATATTTTTGCGGGGCCTGCTAGAGTTTTCCAGTGGATTGACATATAGGATATTATCGTGCTCGGTTGTATCTTTATTTTCGCCGTTAGCCTTAATATGCACTCGGGATAAACTTCACTTTCCGATACATGTTATTCTCTATATCAATATCGCTGCCTATCGTGTCACCCACCTGTACTGATTCTTTCTTTCTGTATCAACGCTGTCTTCTCTGGACAACCCCGAGACAGTGGTTTTATGAGCATTGGTAGAACTATCGAAAAACACTCTCAACCCCAAGATGTCATATCCATCGGTCATGACGACCTTAATCCAAAACCCTCGGCTACGCCTACTTAATGCTCTACAAGCTGGCTCAAAACCAATTATGACATTTTTGGGGCTTCCGTCCTTCCGCACAGCCCAGGTTGTGGCTCAGACCGGCGTCGATGTTAGCATTTCTCCTCCACAGATGAACGTTCCCACTGACGATCATAAAGGGCATTATTATCGATTGTGAGCATGGATATATTAGCGATGATTCCATGCACAGCTCGACTGCCGCCATCGCTGCGCTGGGGGTGTCGCCGCTTGTTCGTCTGAGAATGACCCATGCAGATTTGATTAAAAGAGCATTAGATGCTGGTGCACAGTGAGTAACAACACCTACTCTACCATCCTACCACTAAACATGTGACAAGCGGCATCGTTGTACCTCAAATCAACACGGCGGAAGAAGCCAGGACCATTGTGTCCCATTCAAAATTCCCCCCACAGGGGCTTCGAGGGCAAGGGTCAGCATTTCCAGCCATCGCTCACGATACGGATATCCCGACATACATGAAAACGGCGAACGAAACGATTATCATATGTCTTCAAATTGAATCAAAAGCGGGGGTCGAGAATGTTGACGCTATCTGTGCTGTACCGGGTGTCGGTAAGTGACTGACTCCAATCCTAAGAATGGTTTCGCTAATCTAGTCAAGATATGATCTTTATTGGGCCAAACGACCTTGCTCTGTCGGTCCTTGGGTATCTCCCCGCAAAAGGGGACGAGTCCGAGTTTGTCGACGCAATCGAAAAGATCGTTACAGCAGCTAGAAAACATGGCAAATGGGTCTGTCGATTGTCAAACAACGGGACTTTGTGTAAGGAACATCTGAAAGTGTTCGATACTATAGCGATGAGTTACGATGTTCGGGCGATGCAAAACTGGTACACAGCTGAGCTAAAGATTGCGCGCTCATGACAGATTATATGCTAGACGAGAGAACCTTGATGTGTGTCTATCTCAATGGTTAAAGAATAGCTTACATGTAGAATCAATACGGCTCTAATTGGAACCAGCATAAGAAAAACATTTTAGCTTAGTATGGGCCATAATAAAGTGCTCAACTGGCAAATACCTTCAATATATCACAATATATATGCGAACTTACAACTAATTGAAGGAGTAGAGGCGTTTCATATACGTGGCAAACATAATACATCATCCCCAACAAAGAAAGAAAAACAGGCTTCTGACGAAATTTTCAGCTAATCCTCATTCCTTACGCTGTAGCGTGTGATAACCAAGCTGCTCTCGCGCCTCAGCGATTGTGGCTCCGCCAGCGATCATTTCCCGAATACCAGCTTCGCTTTTCTCAACCTTCCGCGCTACTTCGGCCACCTCACAGGCTCGATCACGAGGAACAACAACGACACCATTTGCATCGGCAACAACAATATCGCGAGGCTCGACACGAACGTTGCCGATACCAATCGACTCGTTGACACCTCCCACTTGAACCCGATCCTTACCGGTTCGCATCCAACGCCCAGCAGTAAAGACCGGGTAGTCATCATTGATCGCACGGTTCACGTCTCGGCATACACCGTCAATAACTGATCCGGCAATACCCCGCAAGCCAGCGTATTGAGTCATGATATCGCCCCAAACGGTACAATCCGTGCGACCACCATTGTCGATGACTACGACATCGCCTACGGCAACATCATCGATGAAATCACCAACACTTCCTGGCGGGTCGCTGGCGGGTACGTAACGTACAGTGAAGGCTGGCCCGACGGTAATCTTGTTATAATTTGCCAAAGGCATAATACCAAACGCCTGTCCAGCGATTCCAAGTTTGTCAAGTGCGTCAGAGACCGCAGGGGTGTCGAAATCGGTAAACAGTGCTACCAACTCTTGGTCTGTTGGGCTCGCTTTCTTTGGGTTTCCTTTGAAGGCTGGCGCGGATGCCGCGACTGTCGGTGACGATGTACCCTCGCGAATAGCTTCGAATTGCCGAATAGCTTCGAATTGCGTGTCGTGCATAACCTCAGATACTGGGTGACCGGCTCGAACAGCCTGAACCATAAGGGTCTGACGACGATCGATCCGCTCGCCATATTCTAGGACCTCTTCGATGCTCTTGGCGGGGACGAACACTGTTCCGCAGCGATCGGCAATCACATAGTCGTCCTGGTGGACGGTGACGCCTCGCATCTGCAATGGCGTGCCGGAGTCGACTTGGACTAAGCGGTTGCGCGCGCTGATCATGGTCACGCCACGGCCATAAAGGGGATAGCTAACGTCACGGCTGCCGTCGATGTCACGACTCATGCCGTCGATGATGGTTCCACGAATGCCCCTCACCTTCGAGGCATTGGCGATGATATCACCCCAGCATGAGACGCCATCGGTGCCGCCGGAGATGACGAGAATGCGATCATCCGTAGTTACCGCATCTATGACTGGGGTGAGTAGATGGGCTGTGGGAGCAGCATCAGTCTTTGGGCCCAGTTTAACTGTACTGGCGCGTCCGACAATCTTTGGGCAGTCCCAGAGTGGTCGTAAGCCGTATGTGGCTCCTTTCAGACCGAGAAAATCCAAGGCATCAGACACTGTATTGGTGTCGAGCGCCGAAAGTCGGTTCAAAATGCTGGACTGGTTCATTGTGTCAATTATGGTAATTGAGTGAAGAATAGAAATATAGAACAACCGTCGAAGGTAAGTGGCTTATATTAATTTTCAAAGGCGAAGTATTGAGCGTTCGCTCACGGATGTCGGCAAGACACTATTTCACCGATTCTGGATATCAGCTTCGTCTATAGACATGTACGTAATATGGACATTGAACATCCAAATCGGTGTAAGGGGAACTTTCCGACATTTGCCCCTCTATTGTTCCGTCAATTTCTCGAGAAAGCTGGCCGACAGTGATGAGTATCACCATCCCGACTTGATGACTCGGCAACTGGTGACTATGCCGTTTCGCACCGAACGTTATAATCATCGCCCAAGTACACGGCAACAACATATTAGTGTCCAAACATCATTATTTTTAATAGATTATCCTCTCTAGGTTCATCCAAATACCAAGGCGCTTTTTCGGCTCTAGAGTGCGACCCAGCCAACCCTGGTTAACAGGGACCACCAGCTTCAAAGACCAAGCTCAAAAATGGCAAAGCAATATCTTGACCTCCAGGTTTCCCCCGCGGACATTGCGTTCGGTCTGATGGCCGACTTTGAAGCAGACCCTCACCCAAACAAAGTCTCACTCATCGCCGGAGCATATCGCAACGAGAATGGAAAACCTTGGGTCCTGCCAAGCGTCAAAGAGGTACTTCCAAAATGGCTCTGCAGAGTAAGACAGCGATTAACGATGAAAATAGGCAAAGCAACGCCTTAGCGAAACCACCCACGAATACCTGGGCATAGCAGGCTCCCCAACCTTCACCAACCTAGCAAAGGACCTCATCCTCGGCCCCATTGCATCCAGCCTCCAAGACAACGCAGTCTCAATTCAAACAGTTTCCGGCACAGGCGCAAACCATCTCGCAGCCACATTCCTGGCCCGTCAGCTCCGCCCTAATCGCGTCTTCATCCCCTCCCCAACATGGGTTAATCACAAGTCTATCTGGGAGATGACCGGGGTTCCGGTTGTAGAGTACCCGTACTACTCTCCTGACACAAGGGAAGTAGATATAACCGGGATGCTAGATACCTTGAACCATGCCGAACCCAATGACGTCGTCATCCTGCAAGCCTGCGCGCATAACCCCACCGGCGTGGACTTGTCAAAGGCCCAGTGGATAGAGGTCTCTGATCTCGTCCAGCGAAGGAAAGTCTTCACCGTCTTCGACAGTGCATACCAGGGCTTCGCGACGGGCGATGTTGACGGCGATGCGTGGGCGGTTCGTCATTTTGTGGAGAATGTCCTCGCATCTGAGACACATCCCGGCCTGTGTATTGCTCAGTCGTTCTCGAAGAACTTTGGTTTATACGGTGAGCGTGTGGGTGCCCTACATCTGGTTGTACCGCGGCATCTTTCGGCAAAGGGTGCGCTATCTGAACTGATGTTGATTTCGAGAGCGGAGTATTCTAATCCACCGCGCTTTGGGGCGAGTATTGTTGAGACTGTCCTTGGGGATCAGGGTCTGAGGGCTCAGTGGAAAACAGACTTGGATACGATGAGCTCACGTATCCAGAGGATGAGGGGTTTTCTGAGGCAACGGCTGGAGAAGGAGACGCTGGAGGATTGGTCACATATTGAGAAGCAAATTGGGATGTTCAGCTATACGGGGTTGACGGAGAAGCAGGTGTCTCGACTTCAAAAGGATTTTCATGTCTATCTGTTGCCCTCGGGTCGGATGAGTGTGTGTGGACTGAATAAGGATAACATCGATTATGTGGTGCATGCTGTTGGTGAAGTCGTCAAAACTGGCTGTGTTTAGTTGTTTGAAACTAAGACGACAGTCGCCGTAGCTAGTCTATCCTAATTCAGAGTGGTATTCAGCAGTGGTTTTTTTTTCCACTTTCCATGCTCTCTATTGATTTCCCATTGAATGAGGTGTTTACTGAACGCCACCTCGGGGCCATTTCTTGAAGAAACATCCACCTATTCACAGAATCTGGTCATATTTTTGTTCTTCGCCTTTTTCTTTTTTATGTTTTATTACATTGAATTGACTACATTATTGTCATTAGGTAAGGTAGAAAGTAGAAATATTCTGTATTGCTCCTATAAACTCTTACTGACTAGGTCTAGATGCCACATCACAAACATCACAAAGTCACCAGGGGTCTCTTACCTGACCTAAATATGATAGAGCCGGCGTAGTTCTGGTTGAAGAGATATTATTAGGAGAGGTCTACGTGCAATGTGAGATGATTGATTAAAGAGTTGAGAAAGCTAAGCTAAGAAAGGGGCTAAGAAATCTGACAGGTATACTACGAAGAAGGGAGCTCCGAAGTCAAAAACTGTTGGCGGACGAAAACAGGGAGTAGTGGAAACACTGTTATTGATGGAAACTAAAGGACTGAAGGACTGGGGAGAAGAGAGAAAAGGGAGAGAAGGAGACAAACATGCAGGCATCACTAGCCTGACAAACCAGGCAGCTATATAGGTCACGTGATCTCAGGATCCAACAACTTCAACAAGACATGGGATGAACTACCTGAGGAACAGATACAGGCTTGGATTGAGAAGATCATTGCTGAGGATGGTGGTAATGGGTATAAAGAGGGTAGGGGAGAGTAACGTATTTCACATGCGAGCTGCGCAGCCCAAAACACATAGTAAACGCGATGCTATATTTCAATGACCAACGCTTTTATTTAATTTCGTTACTTGTCGATAGCAATTGATAAGCATTTTAGTACTATATATCAATTTTGAATAAATCGAGAACTTGCATTGTTATGGTATCGAAAAATACACGCTGAAGTCTAGAATATATATATATCTCAGTCACTAATTTATTAAATTCCCCTAAACTCTAACAAGTGGTTAGATATCATATAAAAAGCATTAGGCTCTAAGGAAAAGCTCATATAGATAACCGTTGTTGTAATATCATGTTGTAATTTATCGCTTTTACTATGTGTTTTGGGCTGCGCAGCTCGCTTGTGCGCGCAGCTCGCATGTGAAATACGTTATGTAGTATACATAGTAACTAGTTATAGTACAGTGACTCCGCAAAAGTGTTAACACCCCTTCCGCTACCGCCTTTTTAATTAATGATACCGCCCATTAATCATTAGTTTTAATTGGTGAATAATTAACCGGCAGAATCTAGGGTGTTAACACTTTTGCATAGTGACTGTAATATACGGCATTGAAACCACCATTTAAAACAACCTTACTACATTAGGACTAACTTACTACTAGCGTTAAAATTCCTAGGCAGAAATTAATGCGACCGACCTCCTTAGAGATGGATTAAATCCGTTTAAATATAGAACAAATGACACAGGAAAAGTCAATAATGACTATCTAAGTGGCTCAATGTCTTAGTACGTTTGTCCCAGAAATGGCTGGGATTGTCGGAACTCGCATCCCTCTCCTTTTGACTTTGACACAATTCCTTTGACACAGTTCCTAGAAACGATATCAGGAACTCACATCACACAACATGACGGATTCACAATACCGACAAGGGACTTTACGATATTTTTTCTTCCACGGAAACCATGGAGGCATACCCATTCCACCTCACATGTCCGTTGACGCCAAAATCCTGGTGTTTAGCGGGGAAGGTCAAATGTAGGCTATGCTTGCCTAAATCCCCTATCGTTGGAAGGATGTTCTAATAAATAAGCTTACTGGGCGACACTTTTGAAGATAGTCCATCCCGATATCACTTCAACAATGGAATATACGATAGCACGGATGGCCCAAAGGAGAGGCCTCTTCCAGCAAAACCATTGGTTGAAAGGCTGATGAAAAATGTCTCGGTGCCTTCCCTTGTTGTGGCTGAAGTCCCTAGGTAGGTGTTACTATACACTCTGTACCACGGTTACTGATACTAATGGGCAGCCATCAAATGGGGATCGGACTTCAAACACTAGATCCGTTTCTTTATGTGTAAGTCTTTATCATTGAATACAGTTGATAGACCTGACAGTCTGTCTTACAGCGCAGTTCTGGTTCTTGGAAGAGACGACCTCCACCCCTGCACTCCTGATGACAGAGAATACTTAACCGTTATGATGCAAGCCTTTGTCCCTCGGATTTTAACCTCGATGGCTCCGACAGCTAGCAAGTACCTTCCAGGCGATGCTCATAACTTGTGTATCGAGATGGCCAATAGCATGGAACTCATTGAAGACGACTTCAATTTCCAGACTTTCATCGCAATGTACCGGGGACGTTACGTCCAAAAGCAATTGCCGCAAAGAGCTGTGGTTGAGCTATGCTTGCTTCATGTTTTGAAAATGCCCTTCGAGCTGAATTCTGCCATCCAGAGCTCGCTCATACGTTACTGATATCACTGCCATACTTGTCAATTGCCATATATATGGAGTGGGTGCGGTGTGGCACCCACTCGCTGTCCCTCCGGCTAGAAATCGATCTCGGGTTCGTTGTACTTAATATATTGGAGCGTTTTATTATAACCGGCTTATCGTTATATCCGGTATCGTTATAACGGGGGTTTACTGTACCTGAAATGCCAAGCAAACGTAAACGTGGAGCACAGCCATTGGCCTACGCTACAAGAGACCTCGCTTTGCCATATGGAGGTCGATCTAGCCCCGCGTGAGATAGTTTTGAATTCACATAACTCGAGGTGCTTTTCAAATTGTCAAAGACCTGGGACATTACTATGATTCATGATGGACCCCTTATCTGCTCTTAGTCTTGCAACCTCAGTTATACAATTTGTCGACTTCGCGACGAAACTCACCTCCAAGAGCAAAGAGCTGTATCGGAGCACCGACGGCATTCTGGCAGACCATGCCGAGAAGGCTGCCATCTCCTCAAGACTAAGTACTTTATCTAAGGGGCTATTATCCTCGCTAGATGGAATTTCAGCAACCCAAAGATTATCTGCCGCCCAGGAAGGCCTCCGAGATATTGCTCAGGAGAGTTATGTGGTTGCGGAAGATTTCCTAGTGACCCTGGATGAGCTGAAGGTGGCGATGCCGGGGCGAAAATGGACGAGCTTCCGCCAGGCGCTAAAGTCTGTGTGGAATAAGGACAAGCTGGAGGAAAGGATGACCACTCTGGATCGTCTTGGCCAGGTCGTCATCATACATCTGCTGTTGATCCTTAAGTATGGGTCACCCCCTTCTCAGTTAATTTGACGAAATCGGGCTTATCTGCTTCTAGTGAGGACCAGATAAAGTCTCTTGCTACAACAACCAATGAGATTCGAAGCATGGAAGGCAGGGTTCGAGACACCCTTTCCGAATATAGAAATGAAATAAAACAAGAGCTTGGACAGCTGCTGCAACAATTAAATAGCCTGGCCATCCAAGCGCGAACCCAATGGACTTCTGAGGACGATCGGAAGAGAGATATTGTTCGCAAGAGCCTCCTGGATGAATGGAGAAATGAGAACGACGAGGTTCTCGCGAAAATACTTCAGACTCTCCAACAAAAAGCTGACGATCAGAACCGAAGATCGTTCAAACGGATGTTTTTCGACACTTTGTATTTCTCGAGAATGCATGACCGGGAAAACATGATAGACAGCAAATATGATCTCACCCTTGGCTGGGTCTTTCGCACACCTACAGACATGGAATCTAAGTGGTTTGACCTACCCAGTTGGCTCTGTGGACCTGGTGGTTTGTACTGGGTATCAGGCAAGGCCGGATCCGGGAAGTCTACCTTCATGAAGTGGCTCCTCCATGAGCCGCGGACTAGGGAGGCCCTTGATGTATGGGCCGGGGACAAGCAACTTCTAATAACATCCCACTTCATTTGGAGCTCTGGTACCGAGGAACAGAAATCAGTGTCTGGGATGCTGCGCTGTCTTTTATATGAGCTGCTGATACAATGGCCAGATCCGATTTGGGAGCTCTCACCCTCCAGGTGGCGCTCCTGGGATCTTGAACTCGGGCATTTCCCTGCATGGTCTGACGATGAACTGATCCACACTCTACAATCTTTCCTCAGGCGCTCGGCTCACCATCACCGAATATGTCTGTTCATCGACGGGTTGGATGAACTTGCTGGAGACGACGATCGGCTTGAGAAGGTGTTCCGCCTCTTACAAGAGTCATCTCAATGTCCACATATCAAAATCTGTGTTTCTAGCCGGCCCTGGGAGTTACTCAAAAATAATTACTCTTCATATCCGCATCTGCGGTTGGAGGATTTGACGTACTCTGACATTGAACTCTATATCAACACCAGACTCCAGGCAAATGAAAGATTCCGAGCCCTCCAGCAACAAGATCCTAGAATCTGTTTGCAACTGGTCTGTGAAATGATCGAGAAAGCAAAAGGTGTCTGGCTTTGGGTTATCCTAGTTAGTCGCTCACTCTTACGAGGGTTGACAAACCATGATACAGCTACGGATTTACTCGACCGGTTAAGGGGGGTACCGGAGGAACTGGAAGCATATTTCCTCCAGATGTTCGCCAAAATCGAGTCATTTTATCGAGTCAAGTCTCTTAAGCTTCTCAGGCTGGCTTTGTACAGTCCTGGCGGAGTTTCATTGATGACATGTTCCTTCCTAGACGAGGATCACACAGCATTTCTTTTGCAAACAGCGACCCAGCCTTTTGGCGAGGAGGAGGTGATCCAACGGCTTCAGAGGGCAAAGAGCCGTGTTAATATATTTTGCTTGGATTTACTCGAGACCACTGACTGGGGATCCGGGAGACACGTTTTTTACCGCCAGAGTGTTGAATTTCTGCATCGGACAGCGCGGGATTTCCTTCTCGAAAATACTACCCAGCATCTGTTGCAGATGCAGAACATTGAAGATTTCAATGTCAATCTTTTCACCTGCAGAGCGCTGCTAGCTCAAATGCAAATGCTAGAACAACCAACGCGGCTTCTCGTGGCTGATTTTATGAAGCATGCAGCACTGCTGGAGAAGCAGTCTCCAGAGGCACTTCTCCCTCTGACAGCTCATCTGGATAAACTACTCGACAGCCAGCGGAATAAACCGTGGTCGAGTGACTCACTACCAGCCTGTCCAGCCAAGGGGTGGGATTGCAATACCCAAGGCCCGAAACCCTTACTTTCTCTAGCCATCCAGCACGGACTCACAGGATACGTCCAAATCTGCCTAACCTCCAACCCGAACCTCGTAATCATGCAGCAAGGCCGGCCACTCCTAGACTGTGCACTCCGCCGGAGAATATATTCACCGTTGGACGGACAAGCCGAACAGCTCGATTATCCAGTCGGTGGTCCCCGCGACCAACCAAACCCCCGACTTATCCTTCTAATCCTCCAGCACGGCGGCAACCCCAATGAACGGCTCGGCAGCTCTACCCCCTGGAAACTTTATCTTGGATACCTCGGCACCTTTGCAAAAGAGCTCAATCAGCTCGACGAAAGTAGCCTACAACCGTGGATCCAAACAACAGAACTGCTCGTCCAATATGGTGCTGCCCGGGTTCTAGAACGCCACACGGTTATACCGCAGCAATCAATGGGGCGCACACGAGTCAAACTTTCTTACCGAGATATAACTGCCTGGGATAGTTTAGCTGCGGCTTTTGGAGCGACAGAGGCTGATAGACTATATTCACTATCCTGGAAATTAGATGCTACAGGGCAATCCATGTTGTGGAACTCAGTTCGAACTGTACGCAACTTCCTGCGATGGGTTGGGTGAACTACTCTAGATAACATCTGTGTGAAAATGAAATCTAGATCATGGCCACGCGGCTCATACTTTCCTTTCGTATTGGTGTAGTTAGTCTTCCGCATGACTTTGTAAAACCCAGATCCAACCCAGACCCAACCTAGTCTGGGTTGGGTCGAAGGGTCGAAGGGTTCGACCCAGTAATAAGTCTGGGGCCCCAAATTGGCTAATTATGTGTATAATCTAGCTGATTCAACTGTTTTATGACCGCCAAGACCCGTATTTATGTAGAAACTGGGTAGTTATGGGTTGGGTGTTGGGCCGCCTTCGATTCAAAATGGGTCGTGCGGAATCCTACGTAAGATAACTAGGCACTGAGGGCAGTTTTAGTATCTAGTTTATGTACTAATAGACTTAACAGAGTACCTAGGTAGGATTATGTGAGGACTATGTGATCACATACCCTGATATGTATTTCTCTTATAATCCACTCGAGAAAAGCCCTATATATTACATATTCTGTTAACCGGCCGAATAACAGTCTAATAACTATATAGTTCGATAATTCTAGGGATAAAAGTATGGTTTAGCGATTTACTTCTATACCCCTAGGGCTAAGAATTACTCGTTGAAGATAGTAACATATAACTATAACTAGATTCTAGTCATTCGTGGTAGTATTACCCGCTAGATTTGATTATTACTATACTCTATTAGCTATGTAATTAACGTTAAGACTCCCCAAATCTTTGAAGGAACCTACGATACCCAGCTGCCATTGAATACCAATGATAGCGACCTATCCCCCGAATAGGAACAGCCGTTCACGGGCGAATGAGATTTGCTGAAACAGCTTACTCGATGGTTCGATGCGAGGTCAACATGCGACATCACCAATTAATGCACGGCTGCGAATTAAATTCGAAAGTAACCCTGGCCACTATGTGCCTGTGTACAACATATGCACCATGCCGATGAAATGCACCCAACATCTCCGAGCTGAAATGTCTCCTTGATCGGACTTGTACTCCGGAAGGAAGATGATGCTGACCCTCGAGGTATAAAATGAAGGTATTCGCCCGCTGTTCCTGATATCAGTTCCACATCTTGACCAAGGTTTCTTGCAAAGTCATTCGGTAAGCCTCGTTACCACCTCAATCGAGCTGATGATTAACTCTTATTTCACAATAGCTCGATTTAAAACAATGAAGTCCAACTTCCTCATTGCGCTCTTCAGCTTGGCTCTGGCCGCTGTTGCTGCTCCTACCGGTATGTCACCAGTCACCTCAACGCTGTATTTAGCTGGAACACTTCTAATTGAGTGATAATGATAGGACCTGGTGGTGCTGGCGGCGGTGGTGGTGCTGGCGGCTCTGTGGGCGGCGGCGGCGGTGGCGGCGGTTCCATCGGCGGAGGCCTTGGTGGTGGCTTTGGGGGTGGCTTCGGTGCCGGAGGTGGTGCCGGTGCTGGTGCCGGGGGTGGCGCGGGAATCTAAAAAGGATCTCTCGAGACTGGACTAATGCGCTTGGCATTTTGTAGTCCATTGAAGTGGTTTCTTGATAGAAATATAGGATGGTACGATGAGAAAAGTATCAATGACAATTTCATCTTACTTTATTTGCATCCATGTTTTGTAGAGTCTAGGTCTAAAGGTGTGATGTATGGATGGGATGGATATTAAGATAATTGAGAACTTATAAGGCCCTATGATATTTGTTTCAGATGTTCTTTTCAAAAGTCCAGGGATAATCAAGCATCTAGCCATCAATAATACCTGCGAAGGGGGTTTTGTCGCATGGTACCTATACCGCAGCCTAAGTACTCCGCAGAGGTCGTTATAGTACAAGAGAACAGGAGGACCAAAGATAATAAAACTGCTAACGCTCAGCCCAAACTCCATTGCAAGTCTTTTTTCTATCTTCCAGGATGTAGTGTGCATGATACATGGGTTGCGTTAGAATGAAATACTCTGTCCGAGTCAAATGTAAAAGAAAAAGTAAACAAATGTAAAATGCATAGTGAAAAGGAACAAGGGGATGGTTATTTTACAGCTCATCTTTGGGAAGATCCTCCTTCTCCTCGGGCTGATCCTTGCCCTTACCCTTGCTCTTCTCGGCCTCGGGCTTCTTCTTTTCCTTAGATGCTTTCTTACCGCTGCTGCTGCTCTTCTTCTGCTGGCCAGCATTTGCGGTCATCCTCTCGTACATGCGGTTAAGGATACGCTCGAACTCACGCAGCCGCGAGTCAACCTCCACAACGGTCAAAGCAGGGTCGTCAGACTCGGTAAGCTTCTCTTGCAGACCGAGCTGAGTTTCGAGCCAGGGGTTGGTGGACTCGTAGGCCTGTGTGATGGCCGTGAGGTCGGCGGGGGTGAAGAGGGAGTACTTGGGGCCTGTGGGCTTGGCCGTAGTAGCACTCTTGGTAGATGTGGTGGAAGATGAGGAAGAAGCGGAGTATGCGTCTTCATCGAGATCATCGAGACCCTCGTCAGAAGCGGCGGGGGCTGAGGTCGATGAGCTAGTGCTAGTCTCGGTGGAAGTGGAGGTGGAGGATGCGCTTGAGGCCGAGAGGGAAGAGGAGTAGATCTGCTCGTCGTTATCGATCTGGTTCTTGATCAATTCCTTCATGGATTCGGCGTTCTTCAGCATGTCCTTGAGCAACTGCACGCGTGCTGGGCGAGAAGAGCTCTCCTTCATCCGCTTCAGTGCAGGGTTGACGATGGCCTTCAGGTCCTGGAGCTTCGACTGGAAGTCGGCAGTCTTGGCGTTGTCACCCTCTTCGTACAGCCAGTCGCTAGCCTGGGAAACTTTCTCGGAGAGAACAGTCAGCTGATCCGGCTTGACTGCCTTGATGAACTCCTCGTTATCGGCGAGGTCTCGGCTACGGTAGATGAAAGATTCCAATTCATTAAGAGACTCTTCACGCAGAATGCGATCACGGTCCGAATTATCGAAGGCAAGAAGGCGGCCGTTGATGCGACCGAGCTCCGCGACTGATGGCGCCGGAGTTCCAAGTGTGACAGCCTTCAGACTGATCGGGATAACTTCAAGCTTGACCTGAGGAGTGGCCTTTGCGTCCTTCTTAGCATCCTTCTTTGCGTCCTTGGTGGACGTGGTGGTGGACTTGGAACTGGCGGAGGATGAAGTGGAGGACTCTGTCTCGGACTCGAGGGTGATCGATTCACGAGGCTCACCATCTTCGCCGAGGGGCTCCTGCTCGTCTTTCTTGCCGAGGCCGAAGAAGCCCTTGACGTCTTCAACAATTCCCTTCTTCTCCGACTCTACCTCGCAGCTAACAGTACCAGCCACAACTTCGGGAAGACCGTCCATGGGGCTGAGGCGGATCGTGAACTTCGTGGTAATGTTTGAATCGGTGCAGCCAAAGTCATCCTTGAGCTTGGCAACAGATGCAGTGAGATTCAGGGTTTGGACACTGAGGATAGGCTGTTCTCCATCCTGGGAAACATGCTGGGCGAAGCTGAATTCGAAATCCTCCAGGTTTTTCACAGTGACTTGCTTCTCGGGACCAACCTGGGAAGTGGCGGTAAACAATTTCTGGTTCCGTTGCTTGTCGTCCGAGTTCCATTTCAAGGAGATGGGGTATGTAGCGGCATCACCGGCGCGAATATCCTTAACACGGAAACTAGGGCTCAGAGCAGCTCCCTTGAAGGCAGCACCAAACACAGCCGCCTCATCAGCGTTGACGTTTGTTCTGATCTTCTTAGCAGAGCCGACAAAGTTCTCCAATTGCTTTTGGACGAAAGGAGTCCGAATGGCTCCACCGTGAAGCACGACAGATTCGATATCGCTCAATTCAAGACCGGCCGCTGTCAAAGCCTGCTGCACTGGGGTTCCAATACGGGAAACGTACTCAGCAGCCATCTTCTCAAAGTTGGCACGGCTCAACTTGTACTTGAAGTTGACATTCTCATCGTACAGTCCCTCGAAGCTTGTCGAAGTCTCGGTGTTGGCACTCAGAACCTGTCGGAGCTTCTCCGAATCCTTCCAGAGTCTGGACATAGTCTTTCCGTGAGCCTTGATTTCAGCTGGAGTAACCTTATCCTTGAGCTTCTTTTCCTCAACCAAGTGGGTGACCATGTCGTTCACAATGAGATCATTTAGGGAGTCGCCTCCAAGTGACTTCTCCCAACCAGAGCCAACAACATGAACTTCCTGGACAGTCTTATTGAATTTGCCAATATCCTTAACTTTGCGGCTCTGGAACCGCAAAACACTCGCGGTCGTAGATCCAGCACCCATGTCATATACGATGTGGTATTCAGGCTTCTCGCCATCAGAAACACTGGGGAAAGTACGGCTGGTGGCGTAGTTCAGACCGACAGCCAAACCATCACTGACAAGAGCCTGGATCCTCAGACCCGCCAACTCAGCCGCCAACTCCAGGCTGCGCTTCTCCTCCGCGGTGTAGAACACAGGGTAGGTAATGACGACATCGCGGACATCGGATCCCTTTCCAGCCAACGCATCAGCATTGGCCTTGATCTGCTTCAACTGCATTGCCAGAATCTCCTCAACCAAAAAGGCTTCCTTCTTCTGCTCCTCTCCCAGCCGGTTGCTGCGGAGAGCAACAGAGCCGCGACCATCGGGGGCGGACTCCAATTTTAACGCGGGGAACCTGCTCCAATAAGCCTTGACTGCCTCCTCGTTGGCATCATTGAACGGAACGCCCAACAGAGTCTTCAAGTTGATGTAAATGTCGTCCGGGTACCGAGCCGCGAGGGCGAGCGCATCGCCACCATAGAACCGTTCGGGGAAAGGCGCATCACTCTCTCTTGTAGGCTTGAAAGCAACAGCAGCGGACTCCTTGCGCTTCGAATCTTTAGTAAGGACGATCTCAAGCGGAATGCCGGGTTTCACGAGAGCAGCTTTGAAATATTCGGTGCCGATGTCGATGCCCAGAACGGCCGATCCGGCGGCAGAAGCTGGCCCAGCAAAGCTGAGGAGGAATATGAGGAATGGGAGGACTACGAGGGATAGCATTGGCGAGCTCGATAATTGTCGGCGATTTATGAACGCCATGATCTATGTTTAGGCTCCGGGCTGCGGGAGTCAGCCAAATTGCTGATTTAGGGAGTTGTTCGCAATTTCAATAGGGATCAATTACCCTTTTTCACACATATACAGACAGATTGACAAATATTTAAACACTCTACCGGTTTGCCGAATAGTGTGTTGGGGTTCGGGCTAGCTTTGCGCCAGAGGGATGGTTGGATGGAGCTATGTGATGGCTCAAGATTGCTGTTGGTTTGGGCGATAGGTAGTGGGAGAAGATGAACAGGGGAATAAAATCAGAAAAATGACTCAGAATTAGGCCATTTGAAAGCAAAGGGATACTGTGGCCACTTGGCAGTAACGTAACATGAAGCCTAAAAGAGCTGTTGGATGAGGACACGGGTCATCATGCAAACACGCCGATGTTTGATGTTTGCACTCCTTATCGTTATCGCATTATGTCACAGCCCTAATTTCAAACAGGGCTGAATTGTATACTAGACGACTTGTGAATGTTCGAAGTTTATAATCTTGAGGGAGATTGTGGGTAAATGTGAATAAATATCAATTCATAGACCAATATATATATGACTAGAATCAGGGTTCCACAATCATGGATAAGGAGCGTCAAGTCGTCAAGAAACTCATTGATAGCCGTCATGTTGGCATACTTCAAGAACGGATATTTTCGAATATAATTTTTTTTTGTACGTTTTTGTAATGCTTTTTTGTGTGCGTCAAGGCCATAATCCCGTTCCTCACAAGCCACTGCCAAGAAAAAATGATATCATATCTCGTCTGACATAGTCAATTAGAGCAGAGCAAACAGCAGAACCAAGCCAGGGATGAAGGCTGCGGCCGACTTCTGGATAGCGGGAGCACTATTGAAAACTGGCGAGGAGGAAGCAGGGGGGGCGGAGGTGGAAGAAGTAATAGGGCTCGACTGTGCCGGGGCAGTAGGCTCAGTAGATGGAGTAGTGGGCTCCGTAGCCGGGATAGTAGGCTCAGTAGCCGGGGCGCTGGGCTCAGTGGCTGGAAGAGTAGTCTCACTAGCTGGAGGAGGCACCACGACAGAAGTTGTGGAATCAATAGCGGGAGGGGCTGTGGGCTCAGCGCAACCCTCGGTGCAGGTAGAAATAGACGTCACGGTGATCGTGCTGGTCTGGGTCACGGAGTGGGTGTAGGTTGACGTGCCGCTTGTGACGGTGCTCCAGGTTACTGGTCTTATTAGCAATTATAATTGATGGAACAGTCAGGATTTTACTTACTTGGGCAGGTGGTAGTGGTGTAGGTGGTGGTTACGATCACCGGAGGAGTGCCAGCGGGGGTCTCGGTCTCATAGGGAGTGGTGGAAGCGGGAGGAGGCGTGGTGGGAGATTCGGTCTGGCCAGTCGTGGTGATGATAGGAGGAGGCGATGTAGGAGTGTCGGTCTCGCAGGGAGTTGAGCTCGCAGGAGGATAGGTGGGTGTATCAGTCTCGCATGGGGTTGAACTCCCCGGAGAAGTGGGAGTATCAGTCACATGAGGAGTTGAGGTCGGCGTTGTATAAGGAGGCAGAGTTGGAGGCAAAGTTGTGGTATCAGTCTCGCATGGGGTTGAGCTAGCAGGAGGAGAGGTGGGAGTATCAGTCACATGAGGAGTTGAGGTCGGTGTTGTATAAGGAAGCAAAGTTGTTGTATCAGTCTCGGATGGAGTCGAAGTAGGTGTCACAGCCGGGGGAATAGTAGGTGTGTCGGTCTCGCACGGAGTGGAGGTCTCCACAGACGGGGTAGGAGTACCAGTTTCACCCGTGGTCGACGTAGGCGTCACAACCGGGGGAACAGTAGATGTGTCGGTCTCACAAGGAGTAGAAGTCTCAACCGGCGGGGGAGTCTCAACAGGTGTGGAGGTAGGCGTCACAACCGGCGGAATAGTAGGTGTGCCGGTCTCAGACGGAGTAGAAGTCTCAACCGGCGGGGGAGTCTCAACGGGTGTGGAGGTGGGCGTCACAGCTGGAGGAACAGTAGGCGTGTCTGTCTCGACAGGTGGGGGGGTCTCAACAGGCGGAGACTCAGTCTCGTGGGGAGTGGTTCCTTCTGGGAGACCACCGCCGCCTTCACCACCACCGCCGTGATCTCCATGGCCACCGCCCCACCAAGGGCCACCGGCGTCATGGTCGTCACCACCGCGGACAGCAATGTGAGCCTCGCCAGCATGCCTGGGGGTAATGACCATGCCAGACGCCAAGGTAACGGCGTAGAGCAGAATGATTGGAGCACCCCGCATCTTGACTAGCAAACGAAGGTTGTTATATACTAGAATAGCTAGGGTTGATATATTCCTTGAAACGAAGGACGATAGGAATAGCGAGAGAGTTCCTAAACGAGCGATCTAGACAATTGAAATATTTCTAGGACCGAGGCTGGGAGCAGGAGGGGATAAGGCAGGTTTATATGTGCCTCTGGGGTCATGTCTCCTCGGAGCTCCAATGCTCCAATTCCTGTCTGGTTGGCTCACTTGATAGCTCTGTTCTGTTGGCCATTGGGTTAGTGTGGACGAACTGGTACCATATTGGGCACTCAGGATAGAAAGTCAGAAAAATAAAAGAAGTGGCGCTCATATTCTAACGCTAACCGGAACCGACATAAACGAGGAGTATTCAGCATATTCAGCAGTCGACCCGCCTATTCCCAGCCAAGAGGCTGGTCATGGTAAATGGTGTACCAGAACCTGGATGCAGAAGCGAGAGCTAGTGCATGTACACGGGTCCAGTTGACTAGACGATCAGGTACTAGGGTTGAGCCAATGATAACCTGACTAGGTCTCAGATATTGGAGTGTGATTTGTCGACCCCAAAAACCTGAGTTGGAATGTCCAAAGTCAAAGTTTCCAGAATGCGATGGATGGGCGGATAGTCCAATTGACTCTAATGATAAAAGGTCAGTTCTTGGCAATGCGGAAGATAGCTCTGGGATTTTCCGTCACAGTACCGAGTACGTGCCCAGCGTCGGTCAGGATTTGCGATTTTCTATCATTTTTTTGTCTGTTTCCCTTTGTCTCGATCCTCCATAGTGATGTGAAGCCATGAAAAAATGTCACTTCTCCACGTCATGAGACCGAGCTATGAATAGCTCTTAAGTTCGGCCCACAACCCCATTTGTCCAGGTAAAAGTGTGGGGAAACATAACGAATGACAGTGGGGATTGGAACTGTGTACGGAGTATGTCTAGAGCAAAGTAAGTGGGAGTGAACCTTGGAGCTCTGGTAAGGCAGAAAAAGAATAGATGGAACAGTGGCCCGATATCGGTGATGCCCATCTAGAGTCTGGACTTGGACCATCAGGGTCTATTCCAGGCCGGGCGATGGCCGGGCGATGGCCGATCAGTTTTGTGAGGATCTAAGGTGGCAATGTGAGTACGAAGACACAGTGTTGTAGCGGAGTACGGAACAGTCACAACACAGTGTCCCTGGACAAAGTGTCTCATGCAGGTGACGCGGGCAACAGTTGAAAGTCTTGCAAAAGGGTGAGCCAACGCAGGACAGTGGATATTGTGGGACACGCCCTGGGCAGCCCTAGAGACCCCCCTCCCCCCGCGTTTGGTATGATATGGATTCCCACATTAATCCCCCCTTAGTTAACTATAAATTCCCACATAGTGGTGATGTCAACGCGTTGTTTATTTTTCTATTTTTATTTTTCTCTCTTTTTTACCCCCTTTTGATCTTGGTTGTTTGCCCTGAGATATTCTCTTTCTCCCCTTTTCAATGTTTGTTCCCTACATCTGACGTATACAATATGTTGTATGGATGTTCCGGAACTCATAGTTAACTAGGACTACATATATGTACCTAGGTACCCTATTCTTCCACGGCTGTATAATGGGAAGTCAACCTATTCCAACATTCTCTCAGTCCAGACTATTAGAATTTCCAATCGGACTGATGACATCTGGACGCGCTCAATCTTGTTTTGACAAGAAAAAGGAATAATGGCGGGGTAGATGAGCTGTGAACTTTGAGAATAAACTTCCATAATTATCTATATCTACCTAGTTACGAGTGGCCACCCCAAAAACACATAGTAAATGTGATATTTTGTAACTTTATATCTCGAC
>LACB01000494.1:0-20332 GCA_030142185.1 Penicillium thymicola
GTTTAAGGAGGTAGATGTTTGTTCGAATGGTGGGATATGGTTCATTAATCCTTGACTAATGTGCTCGGGCTCCTTAGTAGTCATCGAGGTAGCGCAGTCGTCTCCTTTATTACCCTTAGGACTAGGGCCGCGGCTCATGATATAGACGACCATGTTAGCATCGACGTCACCTCGTTCTAAACGCTCCTCTATCTTACGAACCCGGAGGATTTCGTAGATGATCTCGACATCGGATGGGTGCCTCAAGCTCCGCTTAGTATCGCCAGCAACATCCTTAAGCTTCTTAGCAGTAATACCGTAAGAACCAAGTTTGCGGATAATGTGAAGTAAGAGCTCAATACGGCCTATTAAAATCCATCCCTACGGTTATAGACGTTCTGTTCCATAGGTACTGGATAGGTCTTTCTTTCTCGCCTAATTACTCGAATAGACCCCGCTACGAAGCGGCATAGCCATCAGGGTTGAAAACTCTTTTTTTTTGGGGGGGGGGTTCATGCCTTAATGCATAAAATGAAGCATTTTACACCACCCTAAAATTAAAGATATGAGGATCTGTGTGTAGAAACTTTAGGGATAGTAATGTTAGTATAACTATCCGAACTAAGACTAATTAACTATAGATCATAAGTTACTGACTATCCGAACTAAGACTAATTATAGATCAAATTCCTACAACTTATGATTAGCCTCATTCACATAGGCTATACCATCCATGGCGCGTTAACTGCAGCAACCTGTATGAAGTGGCATGGTGTATATAGGTAGGTACCAATCTTTTTCGGGCCGGGACAATTCCAGTGTTAGCGTCAGCAAAAGGCCCGGACCCCGAAGTTAGGGCTGCTCGGGATAGATGAATCGCGTGGAGTTTTTTTTACCATACGGCAATTGTCCAAGAATACCCGATCTATTCCTGTGCGGTCATATGGTCGTAGACGCACTGGATCGGAGATTTTTATACTATTTAGGCTTGCATTCGCTGGCGGAACGGTGAAAAAAAAAAAGGAAGAACACCGTAAATATGCCCCCTTCCAACATTGGGGCCAAGGCCACAGCCGTGGTGGCAGGCTCATTTCTCACAGGTAAGCAATACAGGACCCTAAGAAAGATTGACTCTAACAGCATAAGGTGCCATGCTCTGTCTCTCGGGGGTTGTCATCCCTGTCTTCCTCGACACTGATACCGATGCCACGCATCTGCTGCGACAATGGGTACGTGTGTATCACTACGGCCACATTTATATGCCGGCAATTTGCGTCGCAACTTGTGGCCTGTACGGATACATAGCCCTTAATTGCGTGCAAAGGCGGACCTACATGCTGGCCGGTCTATGCACGTTCGCCATGGTTCCATTTACATGGATTTTTATGGCCCCAACCAACAACGATCTATTTCATTTAGATGGACTGAGCACCCTGTCTTCTATTGAACTCGAATCTGTGCAGGGTATCGTGATAAGATGGTCTTGGTTACATTTATTTCGGTGTCTGTTTCCTATGGCTGGTGTTCTACTGGGCTTCTCGAGGTTGCTGCAGGACCTTGGGGTATAAATTCGAGACTGAGATGGCCATAAAGTGGTTTGGTTCGTCATACACAGCTTCATGCAAAATGTTATAGGTTCTGAAGGTTGGAAATTCCCCCATTGTCCGATATGCCTCGTCGGCGGGGTTTATAGGTTCAGCAAATCCAAAGAGCTTCGTTTTGAATATTTCAGTATCTCTTCCCAAGTTCGTGCGTAATATCGTAGACCGCATCTTGGATAGCAGTAGGTTCGCTGCCACTGTCTGAAGGCTGATGCTTGCAGATTACTTGTATGTTTCTTGGAATTAGCTTCAGGCCAACTACTGGACTAGAGGATACTGGATTGTGCGTCAGGAGGAATCCTTCCATAAATAGTAGCAGGCAAACCTGGCACCTATAGAATGTCGTACTAAGAGACCCTAGTTATTTCGAGGGAATTTAGATGATACATTTCATACAGTTCTTCGCACAAAGTTCATGTTCTATCCCACGAACGCATGAGGCTGATACTTGACCTCCAATGCAACGACCCCATACTTCCCAACCGATCTCACCTGATTAACCAAAGCTAGCCTTCCCTCGCCGTCATTAACTCCATTAAGCAAATCGAGTACCTCTGATTTCCATAGCTGGGGTTGCATCGCCAATTGCTGGAGTGACAAATTGTGGATCCGTGTTAACGTAACTCCCTCTGCAGAATCCGACAATGACGGCGCGGTCAGGACCAGTGTAGCGGAACGGTTAAGTTTGAGGGCGGGTAGATGTGCGCGCAGCTCGGCCGTGACTTGCGTCGCGAATGAGGTAGAAGGTGAGCCTGGGGCGTGGAACGGAAAATTGAGGATGTAGACCGCAGCATTCAGTATTGGTTGCGGCGATCCTGGCTGCCGATGCGAGATTGTTATGCGGGGATTCGGAGTGCGACATTTGTCGTATTTGGAGGACTGGAGTTGTACTGTGAAGTGTAGAGATGGATATTGGTTTGCGAGGGCGATTACTCGCTCCGTGGATTGTGCGCCGACCTTCATTGAGTTCCTGATGAGTAAAATATAGATACTTAGGATAACAGGAGGAATACCTCTACTACAGCAGATGCGTTGGTTAAACTGATCCCGTCCAGGCAGGTTAAAACATCCGTAGCTGTATCACACACATGCCCCGTTCCATATCTGAGATAGGCCTGTCTCTGCCGGTGTAGGCGGGGTAATTGAGCTTCACTAGCGGTGGCGAACATGGAAGAACTAGGAACCCCATCCTTCCGCTCAGCAGAGTCAGAATATTGCTTTGTGGCCGTCGCCATGTCCAAGGCAGCAGGAACACCCGTTTCAGCTAAGAACATGGCTGCATCTAGATAAGATGGCTTTGCCACAAATGCCGCTGAGAGCTCGCTGTGGGATACATACCCCGGTTGAGGTTCTTGCATAAAACCACCTGTCGTGGCCATTCTGATAACGCGACAGAGCTGAGTTTCCGGAACTCCAATAAGATTCGATACATTCTTTATCAGGGCTCTCCCGTTCAACGGAATGCAAGCTGGTACTTGGAAGTCACCAAGCCATTGTATGCATGCAAGCAATTGGGTCTATTTGTGAGCTAGGTATCATCAGGGAGGGAGAAGAAATGTACTATACCTGCCACGCCAAATTCTGGAGTAGATCCGTCGGGCCAGCAAGCATGACTTGCAATTTAGTCAGGCTCGCCAACACTGATTCTCTTGCACGGTGGGCCTCTGATACTGCCCCTGTCGGTATCAGCTGCGGTAGCCGAGCACCTGGAGCACTTGGGCTATCCATCCTTTCATTCCTGTAATATGCAGTAAGGCTCTCAATTGCAGCAGAAAAATCCCTCGAAACTGCCTCTAACTGAGCTAGATTGGCCATGGCGTGAGGAGGTAGATAAGAATGACGTGAAGACATATTATCAAATTCAAGCTCATAGCTTTATGGTTGAGGCGACCATAATTCCCCGCTCTCAACAGCATGGGCTGTCTTTGAATCATGTGAAATTATGGAGACCTCGTTTAGCAAGGTAATCGTGGCACGGACTCCCACCACCTAGCACTTGTTCCCGCAGGATCCATATTCAACGCCTTAATTTCCACGGTTCGGGGGTTAGAATCCCCGGGATTTGCTTCATAGTCACTTTGTTCGGATATTCTATCTCCAGCCCGAGGAGAACAGTCAAACCTGTAACATGCACTGTAACATTATGCAGAACACGCAGTGATGCGCGTCAGCCATAGCTCTCTGTACATACTTTTAGGTTTTTTTTTTCGGACACATAAACATGGTTATCTATCTGTCAACCCTGGTTTTGCCATAAATAACGGCCTCAATCGATTAATTTATCCGTTCTAAAATGAGGCCAATGTAAGCACTTGTGTTTGTACTATTTCCAATCTTGGAAGGTTACAGTCCCCGTGGCCTCTCTAGGTCCGGCGGGATGGCACGAAAGGGTTGGTCCCGCACTAGTCCCATGGGTCAGTTCCGCGGGATATCCACGATTGGCACAGACCGAGGTTCTCAAGCTTTTCTACCTAGCTATTTACACACATACTTATATATATATACATGTGTAGGCAGTATCTCAATATCTTCGAAAGTTCTTACCTAGAATAATAGATTAAAATATAAGCTTTAGATAAGCTTTAGATCCAAATAAAATACCTAATGATCTAAGGTGTGATTTAATGAGACGTCTTAGTAATGCGGTATGAATTAAAAAGAGGGGTAGTACTTTGGTCTACGCCACCCTAACAAAACTAGGCTTTTCTTGCAAAAAGCAAATATATTAGGGGATCGCCGAGATCTCCGAACAAAGTAGTCTAAGAGGAATATGGTACTTGGCTAAGGTAACTATTGATGGCTGTACGCCAACCAAGCTAAGTCGCCACCGGGTGACCCGCACTATTGGAGTATCATCTTGCATAATCCTCTACGCCTCATGAATTGGGGAACTGGCGTAATCTTAGATTGCTAGGATCGATCTATGTAAGCAGCGGGTTATGATTGGGAAGTAGTGGGCACCACAGCTAGCAGTCTGCGGAATCCGTATTTCCGATATTGCGCGGTGTTACATAAGAAGATGACACCACGCTCCTATCGCATTCTCTACTGCCCGCTCGGCGATTGAAACACCCCGCGCTCTTCCACTTTCATATCATGACTTCACCACTGCCGACCGCGTATCCACCAGCCTCTGCCAAGCTGCGCAAGTCCTGTGATTTGTGTGCGGCTACGAAACTTGGATGCACAAAAGAGAAGCCAAGCTGTGCTCGTTGCGCCAAGCGAAATCATCCCTGCGTGTATAGTACCGCCAAGCGCGCAGGTCGTACATCCGGTAAAACACAAAACAGAGCACGAAGAGATTCGGCTTTGACAACGACGGTGCCCCCAAGTCCGACATTCACGTCTGCACAAACAAGTGATACCACCAATCCAAATACGCCAAAAGGTGGTGGATTATCTCCACCCCTAGGTCTCCAGGAACACTTGTTGAGAGAGCCGCAGGGTGCAGGCTACGATCCAGGTTCAGTAGGATATAACTGGCTTTCCTCCATCCTTTCGTCTCATGAACAATGCTCGCCGTATCCCAATATTTTCGGAGCTTTGAGAACTCTGGACGATAATTGCCCCGAATCGATCCCCGCCAATTCCTTCCCAGAACTGGACGAGATGTTCGCATCGGCAGTGGCACTTCCCTTAGACCACCAAGGCGATGCAGCTGCCTTCTTCGACTTCACCCTTGAAGACAGCCCCACGTGTCCATTCCCTGCACCCAAATCCACTACACTACCAACATTTCCCCGAGAGGCATCTGCAGTGCTACCTAACCTTGATGCACCACCGTCAATCACCGGTGCAACCTCCGACCCCTGCCAATGCTTGTCCCGTGCTCTTGGCCTCTTAGCTGGACTCTCACCGGGCAACCCGGGATGCGGGAGCGGCTCCGGTGCATCAAGCCCTCGACTGCCTGATTTTGAGCGAGTTCTTACCCAGAACGAGCAGACGAGTGATGCAGTCAGCAAAATTTTGCAATGTAACTGCGCAAACGATAGCCACCTTCTGATGACCCTGTCCCTTGTAGTCTTCCGAATTATTGCCTGGTACACCGCTGCCACAGGGGCGGCATCAGGCGAAGAGTCCCTAGAACCTGTCTTGCAGGGCCCAACATCGGCAGTCTGCGAGTATGAGGATGAGAAGCGCATTGCCGTGCAGCGGATTCTTTCCAAACTCGCAGGCGTGCAGACATCTGTCGATCTTCTATCGCAGCGTCTACGCAGCACATCTGAGTCCACTGGGGTAGGACCTGGTGATCCGTCGCTGCACATGACCGGCCCACTTGCAGGAGGTATAAATGCTTTCCTGGAGCCCTTTTCGGTTGGGTTAGTGAATAATCTAGAGACAGATCTGCGGAAGCGTCTCTGCGACCTGTCAAAGGCCATTGTGGAGCGATTACGCAGGGAGTAACTATCTTATCCCATTCGAGACGGCGACGCTAGTAATGGCTTTGTATACACGCATAGTGTTTAAATACTCGAAATAATTTACTCGCAGATGCAGAATAGATGCAGTGGATCTCACCACTGAGGTCTAACCCGAATCCCGATATCCGAACTTGGCCTTTTCTGGGTGTACTCGGGTTATCTATCTACGCATATATTCTACCACGGCACACAACAACAGCACCATTCCCTGGAAACCTCATGTAATCTTGCAAGCACCATGGCAACCGCAACGACCTCCTCCTTTGACTCCAATGACAAATTGTTCGAAAAGGGCCAAGCCTTCTGGAACAACTATCTCAAAGGCCGCCCCTCTGCGCCCGACATTTTCTTCCAGCGCCTGTTCAACTACCACCAATCCCACAGCGGTCACTTCGGCACCGTTCACGACGTAGGCGCAGGAAATGGACCTTACGCTCAAATTCTTCGCTCAAAATTTCAACACGTTATCATTTCAGACATTGCTGAGGAAAACGTTGTCCTCGCTGAGGATAGACTCGGACATGACGGATTCAGCTACCGTGCTGCCAGGGTGGAAGAGGGCGATGATATTCCCCAGGGCAGCATAGATATGGTCTTTGCTACAAATGTCATGCATTTCTGCGATCAGTCTCTGGCAATGAACGTTATCGCGAAGCAGCTACGACCAGGCGGTACATTTGCTTGTGCGGCCTTTGGGGCAGCACAGTTCGATGATCCACAAATCCAGGGTATTTACACGCGGATTATTCATTCTGGGGGACGGGCTTTGCTAAAGAAGGCGGATGACCCAGACAAACTGCTCGCTGTCATGGCTCGGACGCAGGGTAAGTACAATGTTGCCCCGTTGGATGAGAGTCTTTTTCTCCCCGGGGCTCAGCGCATTCACCTCAATATGGAGAACGGGGGCATCACTGCTCCTTTGCCGCCAAATGTGAAGGTTAATGAGCCTGTCTACACCGGGGTTGACGATGTCGAGGTGTTTGTGCAGGAGGAGGGTTGGAGCTTTGTGACTAACCTAGAAAGCGTGAAGGAACATGTTCTTTCCTTCCCTTTTGCAAGAGAAGATCCACATTTTGGGGAGTTGTGGCAGGAGATGGAGGAGGTTATTGGCGATAGTACGGTTAAGGCCTCTTGGCCCGCAAAGATCATTTTGGCCACTAGACGGTAATTATAATGTTTTGAAGTTATAGTTGCTTGAATGAAATTCTCACATGAGCAATTGGTGAATCAGGGATTCGCAACCTATTTGTAGGATATGTAGGACAAGAATTGTCGGTCGCTAATGCGGTCTTGCCATGTCTTTTAAGGTGGTGTTTTCAGATATCTTCTTGAAATTTTTTTTTTATATGCCCGTTTACATACATGTGTGTTTAAAAGTATGTGGAAAGGTGGTAAAAAAGCATACTTTGTGGAAAAGACTTTTCTATGTATAACCAGGGATATCAATAGCAAAGCAACTTTTCTTTTTACGATATTATCCTAGAAGGTAGGGAAGACGGCAAATTTACCTCAATGTTTTCTGTATGTGAGGCACTCAGGCATTTTGTTTGAAATGAGCTTTCGGGCGATTGTTCATTGGATGTGATGTTCCTCCCGATGGGTCAAGCTCGATTCCCTTTGAACCGACTTTCCTATAGATTCAATATCCCGAGACCATCCTATCGCTCCTAGACACTTTTATTATGTTCACTACGTATTTTCCACCAAGTTTAGCTATCCAAGAATTAATCGCATTCAGTACACCAGCCATCATGCCTGCCCCCGCCGAAACGCAAACAGCAACGCTGAACAAATTTATCGACGGCTGGAAGGGCTGGACTCCGGATGTGTTCCTGGCTAGCTGGTCCGAAGATTGCGCCCAAGTTACTCTCCCATTTAGCTCTGGGGTAGCACCTCGCACTCGTGCAATTACTGAGAAGCTATTTCCGAAGCTCATGTCTATATTGACGAATTTTGAGGTACCTGTTCATCATCAGTTCTTCACTGACACACAGAAGGTTAACCTCGGCAGCTTACCGTCCACAACGTGATCCATGACCCTGCTCAAAGCAAGGCGGTAATTTATGCAATCACAACAGCGGATTCTCCTTTTGGACCCTACAAAAATGAACATTCATGTTTTGTGTGGTTCGATGAGAGTGGCCAATACGTGAGTCGAATTGAGGAGATGTTTGATGGGGTGTTTATGAAGACATTCCTACCCAAATTGGAAGCGTACATCAAGGGGAAGGAGGAGGCTTGAGTACAGCTGTATATAGTCTGTGAACGTATTGAGACAAGAAACCATCACATTTGCCGTCTGTGTTCTATTGAAAACTTCGTAGAATAAGGGTATCATTCTCCTAGGCCCCCCATTCCAAGCATCTGTCACGCTCTCTCGTAGTTGCCTTCTTCCACTAATTAAGAATACGATCTCGCCACGAAGCCAAGGACCAATGTCAATCAAGACCGATCGGTTTAATCTCTATCTTTATTCATCTATATTTCGGCTCTCTATGCTGATCGAATGGTCTCGAGTTTTGCCTTCAATGGGGACCTCCAACACATATAAGCCATTACACCTACATTGACCTACACCTATAGCCGAAGAACATTGCTCCAATATGCAATGATAGAACCATGTAACATAATATAATGTAAAAAGACGAATATTAACAGGCGTCAATTTTGCCCAGCAGCAACAGCAATCGGCCCCCCATGATCCTGCAAGTACTTTCCAAACTTCGGTCCAAAGTCCTGCAAAAATGCGGTATCGAGCATCTCTTCTAGCCTAGCCACCTTTTCCCCGTCCTCCGTAAAGGTTATAAATATCGAGTACTCCAAATTCCAGTCTCCCCACGGGAGAAGTCCCTTGGATGTAGCGTATACAGCAGCCTTGTTGTGCTCGGGGTCGTGGACAACATGGTGGATTGTGAGCTATGCGGTTAGCATTTCACGATATAACTATGGCTCCTAAATAAATACCTCGTAGGAATTAACTGTGGCCATAAGAGCAGGCAAAATGACCTCAACTTCTTTCCGTGAACGAGGGGGAATGTTTAAGCCAAGAGGCATGGTGACTTGTTGAAAGTCGTCAGAAAAGGTGGATATCCATTCTTGGGCTTCCCATTTCTCCCATGCGGATATGAAGCGCTGCAGCGTTGCCGCTTGAGTGGACGCGGGGGCTGGCATTGATCTTGACGACTGGAGGATATAGTGTGCTTAGACTTGGATATCTAGCGATCTAGACTTGGCTAATAATTATATCTCAATACTGAAGTTCGTGATGAAAATCTGCTAAAGATCCGAGGACGGGAACAACTCCGCTTTTAGTGGAATTACGAAAGAAATGAGAAGAAGAACGGAAAAGCATCGACAATAGTCTCTGTGAGAACTCGGAAAATGATGTCGGACAATAGCGGGAGATTTTGTATCCCGACATTTTGACACGATTCGGAAAAGGAAAATAGCCCTAACTAAGAACAAAAAGCACTGCAAATACATATAGTCAACTCAGCATCGCCCAGAGATAATTTCCAACCAATTACTCTTTCTCGACTTCGTTGCATTCAAAAATCTTTGATACTACGAAAATGGGTTCTGTCTCTTACATCCCCTACCGCCTCGATGGCAAAGTCGCTCTGGTAACTGGATCTGGTCGGGGCATTGGAGCAGCCATGGCTGTCGAACTGGGCCGATGCGGCGCAAAGGTGATCGTCAACTACAGCAAGTCTGCTGGTCCTGCAAACCAAGTCGTCGACGAAATCAAGGCTCTGGGGTCCGAGGCTGTCGCTCTTCAGGCCGATGTTAGCCAAGTCCCCCAGACCGTGAAGCTTTTTGAAGAAGCTGTCAAAGTCTTTGGTGGCATTGACATTGTCTGCTCAAACGCCGGTGTCGTCTCGTTCGGACACGTGAGTGATGTCACCGAGGAAGAGTTTGATAGGGTCTTCAACGTGAACACACGTGGACAATTCTTTGTCGCCCGCGAGGCTTATAAGCATCTAAATCAGAATGGTCGGATTATTCTGATGAGTTCGAACACGGCGGATTCGTTCACTGTGCCCAAACACTCGCTCTACTCGGCTTCCAAGGGCGCCATCAACACATTCGTTCGCTGTCTCGCTAAAGACTGCGGTGACAAGAAGATCACCGTCAACGCAGTTGCGCCCGGTGGAACTGTTACCGACATGTTCCACGAAACAGCGAAAGACTACTTGCCCAACGCGGACAAGATGTCCAAGGAGCAGATTCTTGATGTAAGTTCAATTTATCAGATTTCATTATCTTACCCGAGGCTAACAATTTAGATTGTCGCACATGTTTCGCCTTTGACTCGGTGTGGTTACCCAATTGACATCGCCAAGGTAGTGTGTTTCTTGGCTTCGAATGAGAGCGAATGGGTCAATGGCAAGGTCTTGGGTATTGATGGCGGTGCTGCATAGAGAAGGCTCTGCCGGATTTCAACTACCAATACAGTTCACATTGGACTTAATTTTTCATCCATCGTGTAAATTTGATGTTGCCAAAGGGTAGATCTAGAGACTATCTAATGTAGAGCTGGAAATATCGAGTGCATTGAGAGATGAAAAAGTTGTTGTGGAGCTACAACAAAAATGATTGAGAAATGTTTAGATTGCATATTAAAATGGTAATCGAAAGGTTACTCTTTAAGTTTATGTTACTGGAGGCTAATCCGGGGCTCGGATGACCTTCCTCAGCAAACCCTGGAACTGGAGGGGTCATATGACCGCTCTACAATTCAGATGTCGGGATTGCTATGACCCGAGTCTGTTCGGGAATCCTCTTGCCTCTCTGTATGAAACCGGGAACACGGGACGCATTTGTCATTTATGAATAGAAATTTGAGTTTCTGGATGCAATGCGGCGATGAGATTCATATAGCTAAGCAAGAGCGAACCAAGTCTTCACCCCCTTTCTCACTCGAAAAGCAACCTTTCCATCCTCCGCCAACTTCCTCAAAACTTCCTCCATAAACGGTTCTAATGCCATCTTCCGTACCTCTTCATCCAACCGAGGCCCATGAATTACATTAATGAGTTCACTAACAGTAACACTAACTAACTGTCCTGCCGATCCCTCTTTCCGGATCCTACCCAGTGCAGTGAGACACTGATTCTCCCGCCGTGCTTTTTGCGCCAGTTCGGTCGCAATCCTACGATTCAGATCGGGGATAACGGCACCGTGGGCGGGATACCCCGTCTTACAGCCTTGCGATTGTAGCTTTCGGAGTGTTTCCATATAGGGACCTAGCTGTTCGACGGCGCTCGTGCCGTGCCCGAGGACATTGTCCCCCGTGAACATGGCATCTTCTTCCTCGAGCACAAAGCACATATGATCTTCCGAGTGGCCTGGTCCATGGACTGCGCGGATCGTTGCTCCCTCGACCTTGAATATCTGACCGTCTTCGATAGGGTTTTGTCCGTGCTCTGGCGAGTTTTTGTAGATGCCATCGGCGAGGTCTGGATACATCCTAATAAGGTCGGGGACCCCGCCGGTATGATCACCATGCCAGTGTGTCAGGAACACATGGGACAATGCAATCGAGCGGTCAGATAGTGTCACATCGAGCAGATCTGCCCACTCGCGGAATCCCTGTGCAGTGTCGATGATGAGGCGGTATTGGCCCGTGCCAACAATATATGTGTTTGTTCCTTGCAATGTGAACTGACAATTAGCTTCGAAACTGCAAATGAATCAGCAGGTGCATACCTTTCCCGCATTTTGGCCAAGGATACGAAGGACCCGTGGAGTGAGCTGTTCAACATCTAGCAGTTTGGGTAGTCGTGAATGTTGCGTGACGAGATAGTCATCGAAAGCGCACACATTCAGTGTCTTGTTGATCTGGCGGTAACCTCCTTCGCCCATTGTGTTGTATGATGACACAGTATGGAACGCCCTGATAGATGGTCGGACCGGAAATTTAGAAGAGTCCTTTGTATATCCCGTCGTCGGTGCTGCGTCTGCTTACCCCGTTGTCCGGATTCCGAATCGGAAGTCGGGCAATTTTTTTTCTTTTTTGATCACAGTCTATTTAGTGGCGATGTGATCAAATAGATTGGTCACAGACTACATATTCGGAAATTTATCGCACTTAGAATCAATCAGCAATCAGTTTGGTTCGTTGTATTTCACACACATTGAAATCTTTGCCACAGACTGTTCACTCTATCTATTTCCTGCCGTTCAATCCAACATCATTACCACGCGTTTATAAAGGCATGTCGACGACCTCATCAGCCCCTTCAACAGCCTCGTTTGACATGGTAGCCTACACATCCCCAGCCGAGGCCGGGGACCTCCCCAAATACAAAGCCCTCTACTTCAGCAACGAATTCCCCACAGATGACCTATCAATCCTTCTTCGTCGGCTACACAACCACAGCAAACAACGCAACCATGTCATCTTGGCTCGCTTCTTGAACGAAGCGACAAGGGTACTGCGGAATGAGGTTAGCCAATTACGCGCTGAGCTCGCTGAGCTTGTTCCTGCCTTCGAGTCCGTGACGACTCTAGCGAGTGAGATGGAGCTACGTAAGGGACAGCTTTCTCAGTCTGTTGATGGCGTTTTGCTTTGTGTGCTACAGCTAGGGACGTACATTGGGTGTGTCACTATCTTCCTCACTAGCTTGTGTATTGCTAACAGCTCAGACACTCCGAACTGTACCCGGAAGACCAGGCAGCTGGACCCAATAGCGTACTGACTGGCCTCGGGCTGGGCATTCTGGTCTCGACAGCTGTTGCAGTCTCCCCATCTTTGGACGACTTGGTGACAGCTGGTACTGAGGTCCTGCGCATTGCCTTTCGTCTTGGTGTTTTCGTTGGTGATGTTTCGCAAAACCTGGAAGCCGTGGACACAGAGTCCTCTGATTGTTGGGCATATGTCGTCTACGGATTGACTATGGAGGAAGCCCAGAAAGAGTTGGATGACATTCAAGCCAAGGAGAACACCCCATCAGCCAGTAAGATCTTTGTCAGCGCCATTAGCAAAACCTCCATCACTGTCAGCGGTCCTCCATCTCGACTCAAAGCCCTCTTCCGCAATTATGCCTCGTTTAGAGATCGCAAGTTTGCGCAATTGCCGGTGTATGGAGGGTTGTGCCATGCCCCTCATATCTACACCTTTCAGGATGCGCAAGGAGTCGTCCCCTCTCCCTCTTTGGCATCGCGGTTTAAGCCAATCGTACCTGTCATGTCGACCAGCTCAGGCCAGCCATTTGTTGCATCGACTGCGGTAGAGCTGTTTGAGCAGGTGATCTTCGAAGTCATGACCAAGCAAATCATATGGGACAATGTCACTCTAGGTGTTGCAGAGAGGATGGCTAAGAGTGATGTGCGCAGTGTGACCATCAAGGTGTTTCGTCATTCACTCGCTGCTCAACTCCTCTCGAGTGCGTTGACTTCCACTATCACTGATCTCTCTGTCGAAACAGATGATCTTTTGGCATGGGTTACTACTGATATCAACCACGAGGAGTACGCACCCGGAAGCTCTATGCAGTCAAAGATCGCCATTGTCGGAATGTCGTGTCGTATGCCAGGCGGTGCAACCGATACAGAGAAGTTTTGGGATCTTCTGGAGGCTGGGCTAGATGTTCATCGGAAGATCCCCGCTGATCGGTTTGATGTTGACTCGCACCATGATCCTACAGGGAAAAGATTGAACACTAGCCACACGGCGTATGGATGTTTCATCGATGAACCGGGCCTGTTTGATGCGCCATTCTTTAACATGTCGCCCCGTGAGGCTGAACAGACGGATCCTATGCAGCGGTTAGCTATTGTCACAGCATACGAAGCCTTGGAGCGAGCAGGGTACGTAGCGAACCGCACGCCTGCTACCGACCTGAACCGTATCGGCACCTGGTACGGCCAGGCCAGTGACGACTATCGTGAGGTCAACACTGGCCAAGAGATCAGTACCTATTTCATCCCCGGTGGATGTCGTGCTTTTGGTCCCGGGCGGATCAACTACTTTTTCAAATTTGCTGGGCCCAGTTTCAACTGCGATACAGCCTGCTCATCCAGTTTGGCTGCTATTCAGGCTGCTTGTACAGCACTTTGGGCCGGTGACGTCGACACGGTTGTAGCAGGAGGCCTCAATGTGCTGACCAACTCTGACGCCTTCGCTGGTCTTTGTAATGGCCATTTCCTCACCAAGACGCCTAACGCCTGTAAGACCTGGGACTGCACGGCGGATGGGTACTGCCGTGCGGATGGCGTCGGGTCGATAGTGATGAAGCGTCTGGACGATGCATTGGCAGATAATGATAATATTTTGGGTGTAATCCCAGCGGCAGCTACCAACCACTCTGCTAATGCTGTTTCTATCACGCACCCACACGCTGGCCACCAATCGGACCTGTACAGACAGGTAATGGCGCGTGCAGGCATCGATCCTCTTGATGTCAGCTACGTTGAATTTCACGGTACCGGCACTCAAGCTGGCGATGCCGAAGAAATGGAGTCTATCACAAATGTATTTGCCCCTGTCAAGGGAAAGAGACGGACCTCCAAGCAACCGCTACACATTGGTGCTGTCAAGGCAAATGTCGGCCATGGAGAGGCTGCTGCCGGTGTGACCGCAATGATCAAGGTGCTACTTATGCTGCAAAAGGGTGCGATTCCCCCCCATGTCGGAATCAAAACAGACATCAACCCTGGCTTCCCTAAAGATATGGATAAGCGCAACCTGCAGATCCCTTACAAAACGACAGAGTGGTTCCGCGCACCTGGCGAGAAGCGCATTGCTGTGGTAAACAACTTCAGCGCCGCTGGTGGCAACACTACGCTCGTACTAGAAGAAGGACCTGTGCGAGAGAGGGTTGGGTCGGATCCTCGCCCTAGTCATGTGTTTACCATTTCTGCGAAGAGTAAAATTTCACTGAACGGAAATATTCGAGGGTTGATCGACTACTTGGAGAAGAACGGCGAAGTCTCGATGGCTGACCTAGGGTACTCGCTTACAGCAAGACGATACCACCACAATCACCGTGTGGCAATTAATGCTGCGGATGTGGGCAGCCTCAAGCAGCAGCTTGCCTCCAAGCTTGATGGTATCGATTCTATGAAACCCATTCCCCCCACCGGACCACCCCCAGTTGCCTTCGTTTTCACTGGTCAAGGAGCCGCCGACAAGTCCATGAACCTGCAGCTGTACCACCACTCGCCATTCTTTCGGTCCCAGATTGAGACCCTTGACCGCCTGGGTCAACAACACGGTTTCCCATCGTTCATTCCCGCTATTGACGGGAGATTCCCGAAAGACCATGCCTGGTCACCAGTCATTACGCAAGTTGCTCATACCAGTGTCGAAATCGCGTTGGCCAAATACTTCGAAACCCTGGGTCTCAAGCCGGATGTCGTCGCTGGCCATAGTCTAGGGGAGTATGCGGCGTTGGTCATTGCTGGTGTCCTATCAGCTAGTGATGCGATTTTCCTGGTTGGTTCACGTGCCCAGATGCTCCAGTCGCTGTGTACCGCTGGAACACACAAAATGATGGCTGTGAAGGCCTCGAAGTCAGAAATTGAAGATGCTGTGAAGGAACTCCCATACGACCTTGCCTGTGTGAATGGGCCTAAAGAGACTGTTCTCTCTGGTACGAAAGAGCAGATGGAAGCTGTGTCCATTCCTCTCAAGGAGAAAGGGTATCGAGTTATATTCCTCGACGTTCCATTTGCCTTCCACTCGGCCCAGACAGATCCCATCCTAGACCTCTTTGAGGAGACGGCTAGAAAGAGTGTTGTCTTCCATCCGCCCACGCTACCTATTGTATCACCCCTATTAGGCAAGGTTGTCTTCGACGAAAGATCGTTGAATGCCGAATATCTACGCCGGGCGACGCGTGGAACAGTTGACTTCCTCTCTGCAATGCACAATGCGCAGGAGACATCGATCGTGGACAAGGATACAGTTTGGGTGGAGGTCGGTCCTCACCCGGTCTGTGTTGCATTTGTCAAAGCCAGCTTCAATCCTGCTCCTCTGGCGGTGGGCTCTTTCCGTCGGGGTGAAGACAACTGGACGACTCTTGCGCAGAGCCTAGGACAGCTTCACACTGCTGGACTGCCGGTACGATGGAACGAGTTCCACAGACCTTTTGAGGCTTCCCTCCGGCTCTTGGATCTACCTACCTACAGCTGGAACGAGAAGAAACACTGGATTCAGTACAGCGGCGATTGGGCGTTGACTAAGGGAAATACTTTCTACGATGCGGATATGGGGATCAATCGACAAACTACTACAGCCCCAGTGTCCACCCTTAAGACTACGACTGTTCATCAAATCATCGAGGAGAAATTCGACGGGTCGACTGGAAAGGTTGTCATGCAGTCTGACCTCATGCAGCCCGATCTCCTGGCTGCTGCCCATGGACATAAAATGAACAACTGCGGTGTCATCACATCAGTGAGTGTCTATTTATTACTCTGGTTGGGTGTTGTACTAATTTGATAGTCCATTCATGGTGATATCGTCTACACGTTGGGTAAATACCTGTACAAGAATCTCATTCCCAATGCCAAAACTGTGGATATAGACATTACCGACTTGATAGTCACCAAGGGGCTTGTAGCTCAAAGCACCACTATGGTGCCGCAGTACTTCCGCGTGACTGCTACAACACCCGATATAAATGCCGCTGTTGCCGACCTCGTCTGGCAGAATGTTGCCAACGACGGCACGGTCTCCGAGCCATTCGCCACCTGTCGTGTCGTCTACGGGTATGCCGACAGATGGCTCTCATCTTGGAGTCCACTGGCCCACCTCGTGCAGGGTCGGATTGAAACTCTGGAGCGTCTCGCAGCTGAAGGAATCGCCAACCGCTTCTCGCACAAGATGGCGTATACACTCTTCGGTAACAACCTCGTCGAGTATGCCGAAAAATACCGTGGCATGCAGGCCGTCGTGATGAACGAGTTCGAAGCCTTCGCCGACATCATCCTCCAAAATGTCCAGGGTGGAGGTGATTATACTGTTCCCCCCTATTTCATCGACAGCGTCGCCCATCTGGCTGGTTTTATTATGAATGTTTCCGATGCCAGCGACACTGCGAACACATTCTGCGTGACCCCTGGATGGGATAGCATGCGCTTCGCTCGGCCTCTAGTCGCGGGGCAAAAATACAGGTCATATGTCAAGATGATCCCGACAGACGCCGACTCGTCTGTGTACCTTGGGGACGTCTATGTCTTCCAGGATGACGTGATTATAGGAATGGTTGGAGGCATACAGTTCCGCCGCTACCCGCGCATTTTGTTGAACTGTTTCTTTGCTGCCCCAGACTCTTCCAAGTCTTATGCTGCCGCTGGATCTCCCAGTCATGCTGTCCCGGCGCCCGTCCCTACTCTAGCTATATCTCAGCCTACACCTGCAGTGCCCGAGATCGCTCCTCAAGTTTCCGCACCAGCATCAGCCCCTGCTCCCGCACCAACCCCTGCACCTATGCCAGCTGCCCCCGCGGGATTTAATTCGGACAGCACATCAGGTAAAGCCTTGGTACTCATTGCTAACGAGGCCGGCCTTGAGCTGTGTGATCTCACTGATGACGCTGCATTTGCCACTCTTGGCGTAGATAGTCTGATGAGTCTGGTGATTGCGGAGAAGTTCCGCGAGGAACTAGGTATTGTTGTTGCGGGAAGTTTGTTCTTAGAGTATCCCACAATCGGCTCTTTGAGGTCATGGTTGGAAGAGTATTATAGTTAGATTGTGGTTTTCCCTCTATTTCTGTGTCCGGCGTTGACTGCGAGCGAGGTGACTATTTCATAATATCAATTTGTCAATAACTTCAAATGCATATATTCAATTAAACAGCATCATGCTGATATATGCATGCTGCTTTCGGGACTCATCTTTGCCACTCCATTTTCTATACAATATATGTCTACTAGGCCTCTCTTGGATGTTCACATCAATCCCAAGTATACACAGGCACCCCGGCCAGCATGTGTGCTTCGACTTCTTACATGCATGAAGTCGCCTCGACATGGCTATATATTTACCCGGTTGAAAAGATGTCGCCTCAAATCGCTATTCTATCCCTTTTAGCTCACGTCGACTTAGATAGTTGTAAAGTTCATATCCCAACATCATATTATGTCGATTTATAAAATCATGACACCACCATATATTAATGCACATTCTCGCCATTCTCACCGTTCTCACCATTCTCCCCAAAATGCTCCTTCCCATCCGCGAATACCTTATCATAATCGTACTCGGTCCAATTGACTTTCGGACCAACACCCGCAAACTTCCACTCCCCCTCGGCCTTCGCATACCGCATTGTGGCCGTGCCATGTGCATGGCCCTTGACCGCCACATCCTTAAACCCATCATCGGTATACCGCTGATGCGCCACCCGGAGTTGGTGATGACCAACAATCTGGTCCTCGCTCACCTTCTCCCACGTGCTCAGCCCGACAAAATGCTGCGTTTTGAGAAGCGGATTGCCCAGGAAGTGCGGGTTCGAGGCCATCAGGATAAACTCGTCACGCGGCATGGCTTCCCAGATCTTATTGAGAAAGGAGCTGTAGTCAATCTATCTTGGGGTTAAAATCGAACCCCTTAGATTGGTGAGGTGGGCATTACTCTGAGCGTTGGGGCGACGGCTTCCCTCAGTCGCTCCCAGTCTTTCGTGTCATAGCTGTCGGCCCATTCAAATAGGGCTTTCTGGCAGCTGGCGGTCTCTGTAGATTGCTCAGCATTCTACAGCATCATTTGAATGGGCTGGATGTACCTTCGAACGTCGGGGTCTTCGACATTGTGACGAAAATGATACTGGACAATGGGTGGCGAGATTTCTGATTCCAGAATGGTACAAATTACTAGTATGGTAACTTATTGACTACCTATGTACGCATACTGAGCTCGGGACGTGAGGTCGGGACATTCGGGTTTCGGGGCATTGGCGGATTGATAATTCCCCGTATATTCCAAGGTTACAATGTTCCGACTTCACATTTTTTTCACATTATCTCCCTCATGACTTGAGCATTTGACTTTTCCGAAGTACTCGAACTCCAGGTCTCGTACACCAAACGATAAAATGGTCCACATGGTAAAAGTCTCAACGTTTACTCCGTAGATGTATAGTCATTATGTAATACGTACGTTCATTGGCCAGATGGGCAAGGTTTCGGTTGAGCCTTGCGGAAGCCTTCCCCATTAGGCCTAGTGTCTGACAGTTGCGGTTCCCTCCCACTGTCCAGGAAGTCAACAAGTAATAAACAGACCACAATTCAGGCATGATATTACATGTATGACCTATGGAGTAATCTTAGTTATATTCAAGTCCCTTAATCTACATATGTACTGACCCATGCACAACATTTCTGTAACCAAAATCAGCAGTGCCTACGAGATATATATCATATAGCGGGTGAGTTACAACAGCTGGGTTACGTTAGGTACAGAAGCCCTAAGATATTTGATACCTTATGCTTCAAATGGTTGCACAAGGTAAGTAGACGCAAAAATACTGAAAATACTGTACAATTACTGTCCTATCTACCTGAAAGCCCCATGCGATCTCCAACCAGCAATCACTCAACTTCAACCTTCTTAACCTCAACATCATCTGGCTCCGTCTTCGGTACCTCAGCAACAAGAACTCCATCCTCCAACTTGGCCGAAATTGCATCCCCATCTACCTTGGGCGGATTGGCTGGGTTCCCCAATCGCACCTTGCGCTCAAATGCCCCAACCTTCCGCTCATCCAGCGCAATCGTTTTGACCAGGTCCTCAGAGCCAGGTCGGCTGATCACTCCAGCGATGCTGAGTTCCACCGCCTTCGGGTCCCAGTTGACTTCGATATCTTCCTTCTTGGCGCCAGGAAGCGGCACGTGAATCAGAAATGTCTCAGGGGTGTCGAATACATCAACTTCGGGCTTGTATTTGTCGGATCCAGTGGACGGAAATGTGAAGGGGGCTTGTTGGCTAAATGCCCAGGGGCCGTGGGACATGTGGGGAGCTTCGAAGCCCCCTCGCCCGAACCTGGCAGATAAAGGGCCACCGAAATGTGGCTGGCCGAAGGAGGCGTGTCCGCCCCATCCTCCTTCACCGTGTCCTCCGTGTTGGCCGCCATGAAATGGGTATGGCTGAGGGAAATTAGTCGCACTGTGAGGGTTGCCTGGGTATTTGTACGGTTGTTGGGGGAATGGAGCCGCGCTATGCGACCCACCAGGCAACTGATACGGTTGAGGAGCGGACGGCTTGTGCTTGTCATCCTCTTCCCATGGGGAGGGGTAGGGCTGTCTCCATGGGACCACACCCGGATAGGAATGTGGGTTGTGGCCACCGGCTGGTCCAGGGTAGGGGTAGGGCTTGCGAGGAGAGGG
>LACB01000495.1:0-20318 GCA_030142185.1 Penicillium thymicola
CGGGTGAGGGATGGAGAAGGAAGAAAGAAGAAGAGAGAGAAATTTGGGAGGGGGGGGGAGGGGGTATATATACCTTCCCAGTGGCTTCAATGCAAACAGGGAAACTGCGCGCAGTAAGCGAGTTTTGACCGAAAAGGGAAGGCACCTGGCACCTGATCCTGGGGGCTGGTTACCTTCTTAGCTATGTACCTAGGTAGTTCAAATTGGCGAGACGCCGTATCTACACGATTGCTCACTATGCAGAAACCATCGCCCTCGCCCCCGGCTGCGCTGTGGTTCAGTACTTATTGATGTTGGTCAGCGACAGACGACCTGACCTCCTATTTGGAGACTTTCCTTCGACGGAAGCCGGTTATACTCCAGCGACCATGGGGTAGAGAGATTGAGATGTACAGCATATACACACCACCGGGCATCTCGAGCAAGCAGTTCCCCGGTGTCTTTTGAACCTGCTGTGTCAATCATCTTCCCTGGGTGGGTTGAGCCCCCCCTACCTAGTACAACATCGTAGACGCTTAGCCTGAACCCAAGTTGCTTTCAATACCAAATATTCACCCCAGCTGCTCTTCTTTGGCATGTCATACGACCAACAGCCACCTCAGCTCGAAGCCAACTACTATACCGAGTATACTTCCCAATTTTAGTCCAGACAGATAAGAACATCATAGATTTTTCAACAGAAATAACTAGGCCAACACGCCAATATAGAACGTAGTAAAATGCATCATATTATTGTTCATGCTCATGCTCACATCACACGTAACCTGATTCAAAAGAATGTTATTAATCATCCACCGAATAGGACAGACAACAGCGGGAAAACAGTCCAGACAAGATCTTGCCTTGCGCCTATATCCGACCCTCAGACACCGGGGGGGGGGAGGGAAATGAACATACCTTTCCGGGCACCCTGGAAGAAGAAGCGCACAACAAAGACCTGCAACGCAGCCATGGAAACCATCATCAAAGACTCGATCACACTGAAGTTGAAAATCCGACGCTCGGTACTCCGCACGGTGCTGAAGTTACGGTTCTCACGTGTGCGGAAGTACTTCTGGTTGCGGGAGACGGTGGATAGTTGCGCGGAGAGCTTGTAGATAGACTCCTCCAGGCTGGAGGTTTGCTCGGGGCTAGCGCCCTGGCGGGAGGGCAGTTGGGCGCGCTGTTCGTTCTCGACCTGTAGGTTTCGATGGCTCAATTAGCATTTGTTGATCCCTTCCTTGAGTCGACGGATATGGAACGTACGGCGATCTCGAAGTCGACCATCTTCTCGGCGAAGGTGGACATCTCGTTGTTGAAGCAGAAGGTGTACTCGCCCACGCTCTGCGCGGTAAAGACAAAGTCGCCCTGGCGCTCCTTTGTGCCGTCTAGAACGATCTTGCCGCCCGGTGCGGTCACGGAGTAGTCGACATCGAACGAACCGCCGGATTGGACCTGCATTGTACAATATCAGTTTTCGGCGCCAACATGTGTATCCATAGCTCCACGACCAAAACAATTATCATGGAATGAATGTGGTATAGTTGGATAATCAATTGGACGTACCGCGAAGTAGAAGGCCACTTTGGCGTTGCTCTGATCAATGTTCGTGAAGAAGCATGCTTTCTCGTTCGCCTCGAGTCTGTAGGTAAGGGCAGTTGCGGTCACGGATGAGACCAAGGAGGCCAGGCCGGCGAAAAGAGCAAACCGCATTGTGAGAAAGATATACCAAGAGGGACCGTTGGACTGGGGGATGATATCGGCGTCAGGAGATGGCGTTCTGGCCAACTTTGTGTTCCGCTGTTTGGTTTGTTTGCATCCATCCAAACAAACTTCCGTATATATCGACTAACCGATTCTTGACAACTTCATGGGTCTATCTTGTAAATGAGATGCACCATACATGAGAAAATAGACAATCTGCACTCATGATATGAACGTAATGTCTTCTACTGCGGCTGGTTACATAAAATAGTGTGGGGAAAAAAAAAGAGAGAAAGGCATGATCATCGCATCAAGGTGTCGCTGCTCATGTACCGGATTGCAGCATACAACCCTCCATCAAGTCATAACCCTCAGCGCCATGAGTTTAACAATTGTTTAACGAATCGAGAATCCATCACTCTTGCCCCAGAAGCTGCGATTCTTGTTGGGATGATCAAGACCCAGGAAGTCGTCGGCACCAGCCGCTACATCTGACAAGATATCACCTGATAGGGGGTTGGTCAGTCCGAGAGAAGATTTTCAAATGGGAACGAAGGAAAGGTACTCACCATCTTCGAGATAGTTGGCGTTAGAGAATGATGCCCGGGGAACCACGGCGAACTTGATCTTCTCAAAGTTCTTGCCCTTGATCTGGGTGCGGGCGGAAAGACGTTTCTTTGTCTCCGCGAAAAGTTCTCCAGGCTTCACAACAAACTTAAAGGGGATTCCATGAGTCCGGTTGGGTTCGCGATCGAAGCTGAATACACCAATGGTGCGGTCCTCGGCGTCCAAGTTCAATTCCTCCGATGGGATCTTTTCGGCGTAGAGCGTGGCGTACTCGTTAATGGCAGCCACGTTTTGTTCTTCCCGAAGCTCTTTGTAGACCTTTCCACTGTGTGTTTCGGCAATGCGGATGGGTTCATCGCCCAGCTCCAATTTCTGTTGCAACATAGACAGAAGATCTGCCACGGTACCGCTGCGGGGAACCAAGAGCTCAACAATCTCCTACTTGAATGTTAGCCGAATCCCAGCGTCATAGATAGGGAATCCTTAACACGAACCTCTTTGGTAACGCCGTCGGGGAGCCAAGTCACTTTAAAGCACTTCTTACTCTCATAGTCAGTCAAACTCATGTCCAGTACCTCGTAGTACAAAGCGTCTGCCCGGTGCATGGTGTATCCGTAGGCACCATATTGACCGTTGAGAATTTGTGAGAGGTTCTGATTGACGTTGCGCTTCAGGAAAGGCTTGGCCTTGCCAGTACTGGCCATCACGGGTGCGAATCGAAGATGAGTCTCGTCCACCTTGAGATGCTCACCAACCTTCTTGGCGAACTGGTCATAGGTCATCTTGCGGCTGAGAGTCAAGTAGAATGTATCTCCTTCGTTGGTCTTGATCGGGGCGAATTGAACTTCCATGCGGTTCAAAAGGTAATCGTAGAATTGCCGAGCGTCTGTGTAAAGTGCTGAGGGTGGCAGTTCGGACTCCTTGATTACGCGCTGGAAGGTAATGATATCGCCGTCCTGAATTTCAGACTGCTGGAAAGTCTGCTTCGGTTTCATAACGTCGATCATGGTATGTTTGATCTCTTCGAACAGCAAGAACTCTGTACCAGCAGGCCAATCCATCTTGGAAAGAATTGTCGGGGCCAGTTCGCTCACCTTCTGGCTCTTTTGAACGTAGACAGAGCAAACACCAGTCAAGGTCTGGGCCATGATGTCGAAACTCTTGAGGAAAATGAGAATCGAGTCATTATCGGGCCACGAAGTAGGTTTTCCGTCCGTGCCGGTCGGTGCCACCTCCATCCACAAGCGGAAGAGCTGGCCTTTAGTCCCGTATTTGTTGTACGCCTCCTCAACAGTCATCTCCGGATCGCGGATCACCTGATCGGGTCGGGTTGTCTTGTTCTGACGGTTTACCATGACCCAGAATCGAATTGCTTCTGGTTTGAGACTTCGTTCTTCGGCCATTTCCTCTGCAAATTCACTGACTTTCTTGGCCCGAAGAATCTTGTATGGTGTGGGAAGGGCCGGGTCGTCGGCGGGTAGGTCATTGCTAGACAGGTCGAAGCTGTGGTGGTTTCGGAATGCATCCTCATCAAGGAGGCCGACATTCATGTAAAGGTGGGCTTCTTCTCTCTCTTTCTTCCGACGCAACATCTCCACCCGGTCCTCAGACATACGCTTCTCTATTTCATAATCAGTCAACCGGTCAATTCCCCAAAGTACAGGAATCTCTGGACATACCGATGTGAGAGGGCACATCATCCTTTGTGACTGGTAATAATACATTATCCTGTCTCGTCTTCCGGGCGTAAACCAACATGTAGGCGTTGTTTGTGCGAATAGCCGATCGTCCTCCAGTGGCTCCGTTCGTGCGCTGCTGGGAGTCTCCGTAGTTCTCATCGAGGACTTCTTTGTCAGTAGCTCGGTTGACTCGGTCATCATCAAAGCGGTACCAGTGTCCATCTTTGGTGGGCTTCAAGAAGGCATAGTAATGTCCAGCATCGAGGTTACCGCTGTGGACGAGAACACCATGCAATTGGTAAACCCAGGACTCCGACTTGTCAGCGCTCTCAGAAAGATACGGAGCCGCATCGAACTCCATAGGGAATGTGTGATAATCATTGACCTTGGCCATCATGTCAAGGTTGAGGTCGTACTCGAAACGTTTGAGGTGAAGATGCAGAACGGGAGGGAAGCTCTCGAAGATGACGCCCTTCTTGGCGTCCTGCAGACCGTATGGCTGCCCAGCTTCGTATTTGTTCTCTCCTTCCAGCGTCTCAACCTGAATGTAATCCCTGAAGCTGTCGTCTAAGGTCTTGTTGCCTCGAACATTGAGTTGGATATCCCAGAAATCTTCCACGCGGGAAGATTCGTAATCGACATTGATGCAAGAAATATACGTTTTTGTTTTTCCGACGAACAGATCAGGTAGAACTTTTTCTGCAACGGTACCTTTCATTTTGTGCTCCAATCTTTCCATGAGCTTTCGTGAGAGTTCCTGTACATCTTGCTGTTCAAAGATCTGGCTGGATTGCCAGCCAAAAGACGCGGTGAGCTCGGTTGTGGAAACAGCAACATCGTTGGTCTGCAGGTTGTAAAATAATCTCTGGAGCGCCCACGCGCTGTTCTCACGGGACGCTTCCTGGTCAGTCGGTATTTGGTAGACGGCCTAAGGATTTCCATTAGTCTCAGTAGTTAAGGGTGCAATCGAAGTTTTCTCTTCGTACCTTGCGGAAAGCATTTGTGAAATAGAGCGACTGCAAAAGTGAGTTCAAGTAGCATGTTGCTCCCTGATTCCTCAATCCTACCATTCCAGTCTCCTTTTTCGAGTCGTAACTAAAAAGAGGTTTATTAGTCTCACTCGGTCAAAATTCCTGGAGAGAACCCACTTTTGGAAACTGTGCCACAAGACACCCGTAGGATCTTTCACTACACGAACATAGGCCGTGACAATTGCCTCATCGCCCTGCACCAACGGGACTGATTTTCCCTCCCACGCGTGGCTGAACAGACCTTTGAGGTCGGCGAATCGAGTGAAACCCCAGTCTCCTTCCTCAGCAGTGAAACGGTGGGTTGCAACTAAAATCCGACTCAGCATTCTAATCAAACAACCCCATAGGAATTGAATATCTTACCGTGGTGTGTATAAATGGAAGGATCGTTCACATTCGACAACACCAGCGCAAACTGCACACAAGCGTACCAGTTCTCCGGTGGTCCATCCTCCCACGCATGTTCGAGGTAAAACGAAGCGAATTCGGTCTGATTTCCGTAGGGGAAAAAGAGGATGCGCCTATTCTCGAGTCAGATCCGATGCCGGCCCAGAGCCATAGAGCCATAGAGCCAAACCCAGGCAAAGAGATTTCAGGCACTCACCACGGGGAGTCACCGCATCGGAAGATGGGTCCGTGTGACTTGCGCTCCATTTTCCGCCAGTCTGACAAGCGCCATGTGTTGTGGACTTCGCCTAGGGTTTCGAGGTCCGGGTTCTTGGGGAGGACTTTTGCCATCATTGCCGCGTCTGTGTCCATCGTCTTGATTAGCGACCACTCAATACAGACAAGCAAACAGCGTATATATTTCTCGAGGGCGATCTCATTCAGGTGCCATGCTTTGTCCAGTTCACCCGTCAAACCGCCCTCCTGCTTGTGGTTTCGGGAAAGAAAAAAGCAACAAAGAACATACGATCATCTGCGGTCGGCGCGGACTCAGGCTCGTCGGATCCTGACCGTGAAACGACGACGACATCGGTCTTTTCGGCAGGGTATTGGTCATAATCATCGACAAGCATGTCGTTCTCCGCGAGCTGGTAGAACAGGGTTAGTTCCAATGACGACACTAGCGAGGGGCACGGTCGGGGGATCTCTCACGTTTTCCATCGCGGAAAGCGCCTTCCCGTCCCGGAAGGCGTCAGAGTTTGTGTTTTAAGGAAGTTTTATGAATAAAAAGACAGAATCTTGGAAAGAAATACACTGTAGAGCCTGGTGGTGGAGGAAATTCGTTCTGAACCCGCAAAATAATAAGGGCCGGAGCTAGCGGTGGCGGAGCCTCGAGGGCTCGGCAGTGATATTGAATGGAGGATGTTGTTTAGGAGATCTGTCTTTGATTAGATGCTTATTTATAGAGTTAATATAGCTTTTTTTTTTTTCTTCACTAAGTTCTGACTTGTCTCTCTCTCTCTCTTCCCGAATTGAAATTAATAGTTTGTTTAATTGGTAGTGTGTAATAATAATATATGCAGGAGTACCTAGGTGCGGAGTATACGGTGAAGAAAACCCTACTTTGTACCGGTCTGATTTTATCTATGATATACGGAGTAGAGAGCATAGATAGATACATATATATGTTTTAGTTCTGCATGCCAATCAATATATGTATCTCTTTGTATGTTCTCAATCATCCAAATTTCCCTAGTTCACCCTCAGATGAGCTGATACCTTAGCCCCAAGTCCGTGCGAGTTGCCTCAGATCCGAGGCAACTTGGGATGAGAATTCAGATCGTATGACATTGGCATTTGCAGAGTTTGAACACAGACATATATAAAGACCTCGGGATAGTTATACAACATATATATATATATATATATATATATGGATATACATAGACACAAGCAAAAACAAAAACCCAAAAACATACCAAAGCCTGTTGGTGTCACATGCTTCCAAGGTTGACTCACCGCCCGGTAACTTCCCCAAACTCTTGAAGTCCCAACTACGCGCGTGCGCAAGATAGTGAGCACTTATATGGTCTCGGTATTTATTAAATGAGTGCATGGAGCACAATGAGGTTGACTTATCCAGCTAGAAGCTGGCAGCTCCTCCGGTCTCCCTTGAAACGCTGCTATTCTGGAGCTCATAGCCCGCCACCATGGCGGCCAGTTTCTGCAGTAGATGAGTATGGATGACTGACGTTGATAAAGCTTAAAATGGTACATAGTACTGACTGGGATATACTGGCAGGTGGGTGGAACGAGCTATTCGACCTATCAGTCTTCGTCAGTTGACCTTTTTCGGTCGTACCTTGACCGAACCACGACTTATCAGTTCCGCAAACTATGTGCGGACTGAGCTACCTACTCGGTAAGTTGGGAGACAATCTATAGAATCTCCCCCAAAAAGCAAAAATTCTGACCATGGTTCTATTGGATAGCCTTGCGCATCGTCTGCGAGACATCCAGCAGCTACCATATGTGGTAGTCGCCAACCCACATCTCACACTTGTATACGAACTGTACTACAAAGCATTTGAGCGGGCTCGGGTGGTTCCTGAGATTCGGACCCTCGAAGATAATGACCGTTTCTGTGACATCCTGAAGGAGATGCTACGAGAGCATCTGGTTGCGATTCCAAACCTGGCGATAGGAGTGCTGGAATGCCGCAATCTCGCCCCAGCGGACGAAATGGACCGGTTAATGAACACACTTTTGCGAGCGGTATGTAAGGCCAACCTCTGACCTGCCTCCTATCTGACAATTATCTCCTCGGTAGCGGATCTCTCGCCGAGTCATCGCAGAGCAACACCTAGCTCTAACCGAAACCTTCAACTCGCCATGGCATTTCCCCGATTCCCACGACCGAACCGATATGAACGCAGACTTTGTGGGTGAAGTGTTCTTAAAGTGCAAGGCGAAGGAGGTAGTCGAGCGATGTGGAAAGGTCGCACAGGATCTGATGCGGAATATATCAGGGTCGACTCAGATTCCCGCGATCACCGTCAAGGGCCATGTCGACGCGACCTTCCCGTATATCTTGAGCCACTTGGAATATATCATCGGAGAACTTCTCCGCAACTCAGTGCAAGCAGTGATGGAGAAATATCAGGATTCAACCGAAACCCCACCACCCATCGAAGTGCTCGTGTGCGAGACCCCGCAGCATGTGATAATGCGCATATCTGATCAAGGAGGAGGAATCCCTCGAGAGATCTTGCCGTATCTATGGTCCTTCAGTAAGGGTCCTCGCACGCAATCGCGGCTGGAAAATCTCGGACAGGTCCCTGCAATGGCGGCGACGATGCAAGAACTGCAAGTGTCACACGACCGTAAACACACCGGCCGGGATTCGTATCATGAAGGATCCCTGGACACGTTGACATCACGACCGCCTAATCTCCGTCTAGGGATGGGTCTCCCCATGAGCCGAGTCTATGCTGAATATTGGGCAGGCAGTTTGGAACTGCACAGTCTCGAAGGGTATGGAGTGGACGCATTTTTGCAGATCTCCAAGCTTGGCAACAAGAACGAACAAGTTACAACTCGAGCAGCAATTGATGCGGTGTAAGAACTTGATACTGGGAATCCTACAGAAAATGTATTCCCAGTACTTCTACATCTGTTCCAAGTCCGTCCATCGTACCTACCCTGCCCCGTCAATTGTACTTGCCAATGTACACCTGGGCTCATTCACCAGCCACATCCATTGATTGACTGATGTGGCGGTGACAGTTCGGGATGACGTCATGGTCTGTTCCAGCAAATCAGCTTCACGCCTGCCTCAGCCCTACCTGGTTGCCTCAGCCCTACATGGTTGCCTGGCAAATGCCTGTCGAGGTCAAGGTCAAGATGAAACGCCTTAACTCCCCCGTGGATGATAACACTCCTATTTATATCTTCATCCTTCTATTTGCAATTTTCCTCCTCAGTTTCCTCGCCACCACCGATTTCAGACTTCGATCTTCCAACCCTGAACAATAACACCGTTTTACATCAAACATCAAACACCGCCATAATCATGGCCGGCGGTTGCTCAACGCTTTGTTTGATCATCATCACCTTATTCAGTAAGTCAACACTTTTTGCTACCTGAAAAACCACCAAAAAAAAAAACGACCCCCACACAGTGATCCCTGATCGTCCCTCAATCTACGTGTATCAATCCATCCCCACCGGAATGACCCGCTAACAAACCAAACAGTTCCCCCTCTTGGCGTCTTTATGATTGGAGGTTGTGGAGTTGACTTCTGGATCAACGTGTTACTCACAATTCTCGGGTGAGTGTTATACTGGATATCCAGACTCCTGTCGTATTCGAAAACTAACCATATTCCCAGTTACTTCCCCGGACACATCCATGCCTTGTATTTGGAATACGTCTATTATGATCGTCGCGGTCTCGATCCACTGACTCGTGCCTCTCAGCAGCCCGCACCGGGTGTCTACTCCGATCGTATCCAGAATGGAGGCCAGCGTCAAACTCCCGCAGACCTTAACCACGGTACCGTGTGATTTTCTTTCGATGCTTCCGAACTCTCTTGTTCGACATACTTGATCCGTCTGTCGACGGTCGGCATTCTCTACGATTCTGAACCTAAGCAAGTCTCTAACTCTGCTGTATCCATAGCGTCGATCCTTGTTACTCATTCGAGTTTAACGGGACCCCTCTGAAACAATAAAACAAGGATTTGTTTCCACTCCGATGAAGATGCAATTCATATGTATCATTTTTCAAAATGCAAATGTAGGAGGTGAGCTATCTAGAAGCTCCCAAAAGTAAATAAATAAAACAGGTAGATCCCAACTCCCTATCTCAACAGACCCAACTCAAACGTAGCCTATACATTCGCCTTCTCCGCCTTCTCTGCCTTCTCCGCATTTTCCGCCTCCTTAGCCCTCTTCTCCGCAGCAGCCTTCTTATTATCCTTCACCTCGGGGAAATCAAAAGGCTCACTACTAACAATGGTCCCGGCAGTCCTAGGCACCGCACCGGTACCAGGCGCCCACAACAAAGCCCCAACCCAAGGCTGAACATTCCATCCAACATGAAGGGTAACATTCTGACGGTGCGCCAGACGACCAGTAATATCACTGATCTGGTACTTACCCTTCTGACCACGCAGTCTCAGAACACCAGGCGCGAGAGGCTCCTTCTTACTCTTAGCGGCCTTAGCGGCCTTAGCATGGCGCTTCGCATTCCTCTTCGCAGCGGACACAGCCTGCGATGTAACAGACGAGGGAATACGCGCGATGACCTGGTCTTTGAGGATATCCCATGAATACGGCGACGGGGTGGCGGGGATGATAGTGTCCCAGATGATGGATTCTGAGAGACGGGCTTGCGAGCCGGGGATATCGGAGGAGGAGTAGGTAGCGTAGACGTAGACGAAGAGCTGTTTTGTGTTCCAGTTGAAGAGGGGGCTTAGGTCGGCGTCTAGGTCGAAGCGGAGCTGGGCGTATTCTTCGCGTTTGGTGGAGTAATAGTGTGGTCGGCCTTTGGCACTGTTGTACCGGCAATGGGTTATTAGTAAATGGAGGTTTCTTTTTTATTATCTTCTTTGTCCAGGGGAAGTGTAGGGTTGGAGGGAAATCGGGAAATCGCGATTTCAACTTACACCTGGACGTTCTTCAGTTGCACTGAGGCATTGGCGTCGTCTGCTGGGAAGAAGATGACCGAGATGGCTGCCAGTGCGCTGACGACCAGCGCGACTGTAGTGAAGAAGCCGAATACGGACTGGATGCGGTTTAAGGAGGAATGCATGGTGTGTTTGGGATCGAATTGAGAAGATGAAGCCAGCTGGGCCTGTTTGGATGTTTGGGTCTTATCGATAAGCGACATCTATAGACCGGGGCCGTCATCTCCGCATAGATAGTTAACCCATGGCTTCGGTCTTCTTTCTTTTATGACTTTCTTTATACACTAAGCTTGAGCCGGATTTGGTAAATCCATATATTACCTCAATTCCATAAAATTCGCTATCTCAGACCTTTACTCAACCCTCACGTAAGAACCAACAACACTCACCAAGCCCAACCCCACACCAAAACACAATAATGGGCGACCACGTCCTCTTCTTCTATGGTAAGTCCCTCTCGAATTAAGAGAAAGCAAAAGCTAAAAACCTTCTAGGAACTCTAATGGTCCCGCAAATCTTACACAAAGTAATCCACGGCCAGGAAAACCCAGAACCCTGGCAAAAAGCCATGCTCCGCTTCCAACCGGCCATTGTACACGGGTACCGACGACATCGCGTACAGAACGCCGATTTCCCAGCCATTGTGGCAGACCCGGAGCCAGCAATTGAGACAGAGAAGCCATCTGATTCGAAAACCAATCCTGGGACATCAGTTATAGGAACCCTCGTGTCGGGACTAACAGACGGCGACGTTTACCGACTGGATAGGTTCGAGGGGTCTGAGTATGAGAAGAAATCGGTTGTTGTGCGTATGCTGCGGGAAGCGTGTGGTGATAACGGTCATTCTGGTGAAACGAGTACTGTCGAGAGCCAGCTGCGCGAAATGCTCAATGCAACAGGTGCTAAGGTTACCGATGAGGGAGAGGGGGAGGAGGTTTTGGCCGTGACTTATGTGTGGACTGCTGGGAAGGATCTGCTCGAGGATACGGAATGGGATTTTGAGTCGTTTAAGAGGGATAAGATGGCGTGGTGGATTGGGGTTGGCGCGAATGAGAGTGAGTGGTAGCTCATTCATGTACCTAGTTATATGTAGTTATTGTTGATACTTTGTCGAAAAATAACGATTAAATTCGCATTGCGATGCGGACGATGGTATCTAATGCTAAGGTTGTAAAGACAAGAAGAACAAAACACAATCCCTCTCTCATCGAACGCCGACGCAGGGCTATGCGCGGGACAGGCCATGATGCACATGGATCAAAACGCTAAAACAACAGGGAAAATACTTCATGAAGTAGAAGGTCAGTTCCGGTCCAGCCGGTACTGTATTCGGATGTTGAGATTATCTTAGAGACAACGGGGTTGCATCACTTGGATGAACAGACTCATCTCTTCCGCGAAGGGCCTCGTGGGCTGTGTTTCCTTCGCTCTTTTCTTGGAGGGGGCGGTGTGTCTCGTCCTTCGGGCTCGTCTTGGCTACCGGGTACTTGGATGATGGGTTCCTCCCTTGGTGGAGCAACATGGCGGTTTTGCGACTTTGTGTCTGCAGGTGGGTTGGAGGATGCTTTGTGTGGTTTCGGGCGTTTCTCGGTAGGTAAGAGATGCATCTGGTCCGCGGCTGAATCTTCACTGGAGTCTTCGGACTTTGAATTGGCAGTCTTCACAGGGTCCTTTGAAAGATCTGCATCATGCTGAGACTCAGGTATCACATCGACATCCGCAAGTTCTTCTTGACAAGGAAGGGGCGGGCCGAGCAGGAATGAAACGGGTCGTTTGGCTGCCATAACTGGTTCATCGGCTTGCCGCTGTTCCTCGTACAGTTCGTCCAGGAACTTGCCAAATCGGTCTCTCAGGATACCAGAGCCAAGTGGAGGCCAGTCGTCTCTAGAACTCATACTCCGCTGTAGCACCTTCGTGGTGAACCAATCAGGACTTTGAACAAACTTCTCCAAGTATGCCAACAGATAGAGACCGCAGTCCCAGAAATTAGGCTGCAGGGGGATATCGCGAGCCCGCATGCCCTTGACTTTGGTCGGGTCAAGTTCCACGCCGCGTTTAGACACCGCTTCGCGGCAGATGTACTCGCGCAGTATTTTGATGGTGGGGGAGCGAGGCATGTCGAGGGAGTCAAATGTGATGATCGTTGTTTGGTTGGGATCCAACTTTAACCCAGTTCTCTTCTTCTTCGACTTGTGCGTCGGTTGCGACGCCGCGGCCTGATCTTGGGCGAGCTTCTGGGCAGCGAATTTGGAGAGATTTGGGGGTGGAAGTGGGTGCTGGTCGGGCAGGTCCCCACTGGTCTCAGATCCCTTTCGAATCTCACGGGATTGACTTCCCTTGTCATAAGTGTTGGGCTCTGACTTTGACCTCTGTTCCGGCTCAGGGGTCTCTTCAATTTCCTGGATCTCACTCTCAGACCCATTGGATGATTCTTTCTGTAGAGTCGGTGTTTGAACAGACTCTACGCCGTTGCCAAAACCAAGAGACAAACTTGGCAAGTTGCAAATAATTGCAACATACCAATGCGCATTCTCATTGATGGGAACGACGATATAATCATAACTGAAGAGATCGACGTTCCGAGTCCACTTCTCAACACCACCGTAGTTGATCCCACGGTCCCCCCGTGGGGTGTTCGTGAGAGTCGCAAAGAGGTAGGTGTTGAAGAAGTAGACTCGTTTGGCAGCCCCTGGGTTGGTGCGTTCGAGGTGGTCCTGAAGAAAACGCATGTACAGGGCGATCAGGTTATCGTTCAGGAAGTCATCCCGAAGTAACCGTTCGCGATCGCCGAGGGTGACCTCGGCCTTCTTCTTTCCGTTTCGCGGATACACCAACGGTTTGTTCCACTTGTACCTGAATGAATCATCTCTGAGAAGTGAGCTCGAGTGTGCTCCGGATGTAATTTCTCCAGACGACACGCCGGGATTTCTAGCGACACGGCGGGTAGACGACCGGGTTTCGCGTTCCGGTGGGTTGGCGGTAGCTCGAACATCGACTCCAGTGTCGTTGTCAGGAGGTAGGGAATTCTGTTCCTCTTTGGCATACTCTTGAGAATCAATGCCATTTCCATATTTCCCCTTTTCCTGAGCAGAGCGTTTGATCTCAAGTAGGTTCACATTGCTGACTTCACCATGATCATCTCTCAAGGACTTTGAAAGTTTGGGTCGTCGCGAGGGAGGGGAGTGCGCGGGATCGGGACCTTCCACCAAATCATCAAGAAGCCGCTTCTTGGGCAGCTTGTTCTCCTGTGGGAATTGCTTTTCGTATTTCAAAAAAGCCTTGTCCATCCATTTCCTGCTCCAATGTTAGTGAACTGCGAACTCATCTAAAGATAGCCAATAAAACCTACATCTCTTTCATAAGACGCTGGGCCTTGATGTTGACTTGTTTCAACACATCCAGGAACTTGAGTTTTTCATCGGCAGTCCAAAACTCAACGTCGACCTGGTCGTCTGCCTGGACGGAACTTTGTAGCATTTTGATTCTCACTTTCCGGCTAGGGGGCTCGCCGATGAAAATTTGACGAATTTGCTGAAAAGGTATCGAGATTGTGGTACCCTGGTCGAGTGGACCCTCGCGCAGTTCAAGACCTTCCTTGTTTGAATAGATCGAGACGAATTCCCTCATGTCGCAAGATTTGCCGAAGGAGCCGGTTCGGAAGTAGCGCAATAAGTGTTTCGTATGAGGGTTCTTTTGAGAGACCTTAGCCTTTTTTGTAGCGGGTGATGGAGGCGGAAGGTCTGGGGATCGGGGATCGGACGGGGAGCGTTTTCGAGTCGTTGGTGATGTGTGCATTTCGGGCTTGGATGGGTAGGTGGTTTGAATCTGTGTTCCTGAGGAGGGTCTCGGTACTGGATGTGTGGTGATGTCGCCCTGAAGCTCATCTGGACTTTCCCTGCCGCTGACAGGACGATAGATGTTCGTCGAAGGAACTGCAGTGCGATTCCGACCAGCTCTCTTTGGTCCATCGTCAATACTCCCAATAACAACGGCCTCATTAGTCTGGTTAGACTTGTGATTGACCTGAGATAGAAGGGGACCCGCAGATCTCGCCTGACGGCGTTGCTGTGCTGCTGTTTCCGTAAACCTTTCATCCCGAGAGCCCACAGAAGGGAATTGGCCATGCTGAGGACGAATAGAACTTTGCGCTACTTTTACGCAATTCTCCGCATCCCTGGAACCCTCATGTCGGTTGCGACGAGTTGCATTTGGGTGGGAGAGAGAGGGATGTTCCAATTGATCCATGGTTGGGTTCACTGAGGCTGTGAGGTCGATGGTTTCACTAGTTTCACTCTGGCGCCGCATCTTGGTAGGCCGACTCGACTCTTCGAACTCATCTTCAGAGTGGCGCGACTTCATCCGTGAAGTTTGTTGATTTGATCCTCCGTAAGAGCGGACCGGCCCGCTGCTTCGGGCATTCTGTGAAAGTTTGTTCACGGGGGAGGGCGCGAAGCTAGACTGTGACCGAGGATCAGATGGGATGTCATAGTCATGAATATAAATGCGAGAATTTACCCCTGGCTTCTTGTTCCTAGCATGAAATGCTCCAGGCTTTATCTTGACAGCGTTGGAGTCACTATTGAGCGCAAAAAAAAGCTGGTTAGCAACATCTCCAATGAGTCCACACACACTCGTAGAACATACGGATATCTGGCTCCGAGCAAACGAGCCTCATCTTGCCGATTCTGGGAATCCTTCTGCTTGTCCTTGTTCAACATCGGCGACGAATCACCCTGCCTGGGAATGGGTGGGGGTATCAGCTTTTGCCTGCCGGCGGGGAAACGCTGTGGGTTCCGATGGGACATGTCTAACCGGGAAATGGGACTTAGAAAAGGGTGGAAGGAACGTGTGCGCAATGGTTCGTGTTCGTCTGCGGTTGTAGATCTAGTTGGAGACGAAAAAGTATCGACATAACTATGAACAACCTGATGAAACAATTAGTCCCAAGTTGTATATGTGAGGATAGCTTGCAACAAGAAAACAGGCAAAGCTAAGAGACAAGTGCGCAAGTCGAGGAGATTGCGTAGGGTCGAGTTATCAAAAAGCAATATGCACAGCCAAAGAGCAAAGTATCGGGGGAACGCGAATGGCATGGAGATACGGGAGCATACACACCGTTGGAAAAGGAGGGATCCCAGCGTTTTGGGAAGAGGTGGTTTCGGTCAGGTTGATTTTGTCAGATAGCAGAGTAAAGGGATTTCGACCAGATCCAGCTGGTCGAGCACGAGGAGGGGTCGAGGGCGGTGGTTGAGCTTGTTCAACAGCAGATCGTTGATCTTCGGTCTCACGTTGGCGTCGCGGTGACAAGCTAGAGAAGAGGTCGACTAGGTTTTTAAACACAGGCATGGAGGCAGGCACAAGGTCATGACAGTCTGTATTGAATGGATCCCATTCCAATTGATTGTTTATCTATTGTCTCTTTTTTTTTTCTTCATTCATGGGACACAAGTCCGCCGCATCATCATCAGGGCGGTCAGCATTGATTGACGCCTGAGGACTTTGGCATTACATAAACATTCACTGTTTGATAGTTAACTACCTAGGTAGTTAACTATTGGAATAGATGAATAGGTTCAATATGTTACAAGAGATTGGTTGCATTGTTTGAACGATTCATTTATTCATACCTTTTTTGCCTTTTTGCCCTATTGACAATATTCACAACAATAGCTCAATGGCCGCCCAATAACGCGAACAACCCTACATAGTTACCAGGGTGTCTTGCATATAGCTTATTGTACCCATATTGCCGGGACCGTACACCAATACCTTTGGTTACCTTGTGCATACATAGTCGTAGTTCGAATATCTAGCAGCACCCTAACTTTGAACAGACTAAGTCTATGTGAAAGGGCTCTACTTCGCAGAAGAAACCATTTCACCGCGCAAAGGATAGACAATACTCCCAGGCGAGAAAACCAATAGCAGCTGGTGCTGCATTCATGTTGGGTACATAAAGGAAAAACATCACGCATGAGCTCGGTAGACACAAAAAAAAAGTAACACATAGCACAGATGAGTTCACTCAAGACATAAATCAAATCAAACCGCTTAGTTCGCCTCGATGCCCCACCACCCCTAAGACCCAAACGCGTCCCAATGATTCGTGATTGAAGGTTTTTTTTTTTCGGGTTTACTATACAGGGCCCAAGGCCAGGCTGGGATCATGGATCCGTTCATAGGGCCACAGCCGGTTTAGCCTTGTCCGAGTCATCTTGGCCTGTACGCCGCCGTTCTTGATGGCCGGTGCCAGTAGCAGTCTTATCGTGGCGAGCCTGGTCAATAGCAGAACGCTGTGCAATACTGTCGTCGTGGCTCTTCCAGATGATGTTGGTGTCTGCCGGAAAAGAAAGCAGGCGCTTGATCGTTTCTCTGGAATCAAGTTAGATATACCGCACAGTGGTAAGATGAAGCAGGGGGGGTTTTTTTTTTGTACTTGCCTGATCTTGATGTTGCGCCCCCCGTCAATCCTTGTCCAAACACTCAAAACATCCTCACCGCCTCGCACGCTCAGCACAGCGCCGCAGACTTCATCTCCGGCCTCCGCAAACTGGTCCCCAATCATAGCCAAGAGGAGATCCTCCCAGTATCGATCAGAAACCCCTTTCTTGAAGCGTACGATCCACTTACCTCCCCGCTTGTTCGCCTCATCTTCCCAGACGGGGCGAATTCCCTTCTTGAAGATGTGGTAGTCGGAAACCGTAGGAAGAAGAGAGGGCCGTTTAAGATGAGAATACACCGCCCAGAAACTCTCTACCGAAGATATCGAAGCGAGCGGCACGGTGGACTTTTCATAGTCGGAGTATTTGGGTGTCGGGGGGCGGTACCAGACGATCCACGTAGACTTCAACGGGTGCTCACCAGGAGCAGCGACGGATTGGTTCTCAAAGGCCCTGCGGGTAGCCTCATCATGTTCCAAGGGTACCTCCCGTCCGGGTGTTTTCAACTCGGAGCCACCGGGAGTCTTCGGCGCACCGAAAGAGGCGAATGCGCCGGACCCCAGGCCGAAGGCGGAGGAGGCATTGGTGGATGGGGAGGAAACGCCGCCGGATAATGGGGATATTGCGTTAAATGGATTCGAGCGGCCATGCGAGCTGTCGGGTCCGAATCGCTTGGATGGGCGGGGCAGTTCGACACGGGCACTGTCTTTCACGTCCGCTCCGGACGTAGACAGGGACAACTTGGACGAGCTAATAAAATGGGAGAGAAAACACCAATATAAGTTACAATGGTCAACCTGGGTGAGGAGGGGCACACGACTAACTTTGTCCGGCGGGTCCACAGGTTTGCATTATCCATCGCGGCGGGTGAGAAGACTGCCCGAGACACGAGCGGTCATCAGGGGGAAAAGAAAGGATCCGTAAGAAGCGTTACACAGAGAGATGAGACGCCGGCGCTATTATCTTAGTGACGTAGTTATAGTGGCAGATGGTAGGAAATTCTTTGAGGAATAAGAAATTCGGGAGGGGAAAATCCAGGGAGAATAAGTGAGTTTGGAACGAGGGTAATAGGGAGGATATTGGGAATGCTGTTTTTTAAAAAAAGAAATATCGAAATAAAGAAACAAATGTATAGAGGGGGAATCAGGTTGAAGGGGAAAAGTGTCGATATGAATCGGAGACTCGACTGCAGTTTGGAGGAGTAGCTGTCTTGACCAATCAGAGTCAGGTGAGCCCCATTTTCGCCTGCAGCCCGCACCGTCTTTTTTCCAGATTTTCCTTTTTCTTTCGTTTTTTTCTCTTCGCATCTTCTTTTTCTTCTTCTTCTTTTTATATCAAGACCACCAAACTCAAATCAACGCTGGCGACTCATTACTTTTTACAGCACTGGCGTTTCCGATGTGTGTGTCGAGATTAAATTGATCGCATCTAAAACCATCATCACGAGGGCTTACGAGCAACCCATGAAACGTTGATGACCTGATTGACGGCACATCCATACTATTTTGATTTGTTTATTTCTTTGTTTCTTTTAAAATGTAGTATAGGGTACCTAGGTACGTCTACTCAATAGCAATCCATCTCTATTCTCATTCTTCTTCCCACATACAACATATTTCAATGCAATGAAGAAACTCTTTTGAGCTCTCTGGTAATCCGAGGTCTCAACCGCCCTACTACTTTGGCCTTCGGGCTCACGGGCTGGATGAGCATGCGGTCAACAGGCAAAGTCTGAGCCTTGAAATATATTTTGAATATGTTACATATAGTTCTGTCTCTTGCCGTGACCAATGAACTGATACCTGGTAACTTACCTACATAACTTACCATGGACGACAGGATGCTTGCGCTGTGGATGCCTTTAGGCACCAACACCACTGGGACATAGATCGTTCTCCCTCCTTCCTTCTCTCTCCCTCTCTACCCATCTCTCTCTCTCTCTCTCTCTCTTTCACAGTAGTTTCCTTCCTCGTTAATCGACTTTTTCTTTGATCTCTATGCTGCTTCAACATTAAAATCTCCAAATCAACAATACTACTCCGATTCCAATAGTGAAAATGATCGGCAACTCTCAGCTTTTTCTCTTCGGCCTCGAGGGCATTAAAAATCACCCTTCCCAGCTCCGACTCCCTCAAAAGAGATTCGGGGTCAGAAGGTCGGACTGTATCCCGGGAAAATGCGATGCTGTGTTCATCCACCCAAAGCACTTTGAACTCGCCGATAACCTTTAGCTCATTGTTCAAGGTTTTCATGACACAGTCAGGCGTTGTGGTCATTGCATCACGTGGACACTTGAAATCGGCAAACCGTATATCGAGTGTCTAAGTATGCCATCGGCATATAGTTCTCTCATTGGTTCATATTACTAGTAGTCACTTTACAAAAACTAATCTTGTATGTTGTACATAGTTATTAATTGAAGCCTGCCGATGCTTAAAGATGTCTGAATACCTAGATTATAAGGTTAATAAAATTAATGCCTTCTAAAATAGGCATAGGGATTTCTACTAAAGTAAATTGAATCTGAAGTGAATCTAAAGTGAATCTGAAGAAAATAGGCAGATCTCTTGGCCGCTAGTTTAGGGGTGGATGAATCTTTATAGAGTAGACTGTTGTATGTGCCGGTGGCATATTAGTTGCCCGTACAATTGCTTGTTGAAAACGTCCTTGCACTCCAATCTCATCTCCAACGAATACTTCATTTTCTTCGAGATTGCGTGAGTTCAAGGAGTATTTGGTGGTCTCCCTACTCCAGTTCTGGCTATCGGTTGTGTTCCTCACGCACTGACGGAAATTGGCCCAATCGCTCAATTCTCCCCGGTACTTAAATAAGTTAAGGTGTTTGAGCGCACATGATGTTGTGCGGAATCTGTTAACGAGTAGAGGAGGAAGGGGGGCTCGCGGATTGCCTCCCTGACATGAATTGGCTTAACCATGACGCAGGAGATTGCTGTTTTGATGACTGGATGTTAAACTTAGTATCATACAGCGTGGTCACGGTGCAGGGTCTGAAGAACGTACCAGTTTAGACATTTGGTTAGAAGCTTCTCAAAGTTGAGGTTGGCACGAAGAGAGCAGTTGGGGAAAAGGGCGTCGTTTCGTGATGGTGCGAAGTACTAGCAGCCTACAGGCTCTTCCTTTCAACATTACACCACACCACCCACGACTTGCCTCCTGACATAAATGCGTAGGTTACTATCAAACTTCATGGTCCCTACACTAGAGATCAAGTCTGTGCCCTATTTCTCTATACCCACTATTAAGATCCCAGAAGCTCCTTTATCTATGGCATTTTTCGTTCCTATCATCAACGGCCGAAACATGGACAACGAATTAGGGCCA
>LACB01000496.1:0-20275 GCA_030142185.1 Penicillium thymicola
CGATCCATGGTCTCCAAAAAAAAAAAAAAAGGAAACACAGGCTAGACAATGTTGCGCAGCATTGAACCCGCTATACCCGACCGAAACAAAACAGAAAGGGCAATACGCACTGCAATCCCACCAAACTAAACGTCAAAAGCGCCATCCTGGTGGACTCATTCCGACCCTGGATAGAGGGCGTCCCCGCCCACCTCGCAGCCTGCGGCATCCTAATTATCCACGTGCTATCATGCACTCAGTTCTCCGCGCTCGCGCTCATGAACCGAACCCCAAAATCGAAGGTAGCGGGTGGCCTATCCGGTAACCGAATCAAGTCGAAAAGACCCGTCGAGAAGAGACGCGCAATTCAGAATCGAAATAACAAAGTGTATGATCTAGGAAGGTCGGGGATGCGTTCCGGGGATTGGGAAAGGGGCGGGAAGGTGTCTAATCCTTTCGGGGAATTGAGTCGCGTGCTCTTTTAGTGCCGTTGGGGGAGCTCGCGGGGGGCCGAAGCGGTGCACGGTACGTCCGGGATTCGTCGCTTGTTGACGGCGCGGGTTGAAAGGAGGCTGGCCGGATTGCGACGGAGGTGTCGATGGGTGTCTTTGCTGTTATCGAAAATCGGCTATGGGGATTATAAGAGAAAAAGGACCCTTTGTCACAGTCGAAGAAGAAGGAGAGAAAATCCGTGTTGGCCTGAGCGCCTCCATGCGGGCCCCCGGCCTTATCGATTCATTTAATTTACGAGCGACCCGCCAGCCCTGGAGCTCTTCTGCCGATCCCGGCTTTTCGCAATGTCAGGGTCGGCTATGCTGGGGCTTTTATTTGTCTGTATACGGGGCCTAGATTTCTACTCTAAATGCGTTAGGTTTCTAGCATTCTGTACGGAGTATTCCAACGTTTGTTTGCAGCCAAGGACCTCGGCCTTATGTCAGCATCTGGTTGCTGATTGGCCACGTGTGATGATGTAATCCAGAGTATTGTGAGCCAATTATAGAAACACAGAGGGGATTGTACAGGGGGATTGTGCAAAGTACCTACAACAGAGGTAGACACGGGACATGTACAAAGGACGTGCACTCGGCAAACTTCGTATAGGGGCTCTGATTCGGGACTTACCTTATTAGGAAAGTATCTTTGCTTGTGCGGTTTTTTACTTACATATTACCATGAAAACTAGGTGGATGGCAGCTGATTGTATAACTCTCAAGTCTAAAGGGACAATATCCACCAAAAAAAACCGAACAAAATAAGGGCGTAAACATCTTTCATTGCGTGCGTCGCATCCAATCCTAATTTTGAATTGGTCTCGAAAACCTAAGTATCACAGTATGACGCGACTCCTGCCTGCCGGCCAATCAACCAGAGTCAGAAAATAGAGATTTTAATTCCTTTGTCTCCCGAATCCGCTTCCCATAATCATCGTAAACAGCTATACTCTGAAAACCTACAGCCGGTTGGGGGCCGAGGTAGTGACGGGCCACTGGTAGCCAGCGGCATCGCTGAACTTGTAGCCGTATGAAGCGGTGAAGTCATCAAGGACGGCGGGTCCACGGGAGCCTAGATATAAATTAGTTATATGTTAATGGTTGAAGAAGAAAAGCAGGTAAACTCACCATAGGGGTACTCCATGGGGATGATCTCCTTATTATCATCCAAGTAGTGTAGGAGAGGAGTGAAGATGCGCCAGCTGGCATCCAACTCATCGTCACGGACGAAGTTGGAGTGGTCGCCCTTGAAGGCATCCAAAATCAGGGACTCGTAGGCCTCGGGGATCTTGAGGTCAGAGAAGCGGCGGCGGTATGTCAAGTCCAGCTCGGTAACCACCGTCTGCATGGAGAGACCAGGCAGCTTGGAGTTCATCTTGATGTAGACGGACTCGTTGGGCTGAACACGGATGACAAGCTCGTTACGGGGAATATCCTTGAAGATACCGGAAGTGACATCCTTGAACTGGATGCGAACCTCGGTCTTCTGCTCGTTCAGGGCCTTTCCAGCCTTGAGGATGAAGGGAACGCCGTCCCAACGCTCGTTCTTAATGTATGCAACCATGGCGCAGAAAGTCGGGCAACGCGACTCCTTAGGCACAGTATCATCCTCCAGGTAACCGGGCTTGCTACCATCGAGGGAGCGGCCGTACTGGCCGATGATGACATTCTTGGGCTCAATAGCATCCATAGCGCGGAGAACACGGACCTTCTCGTCACGGATATCCTCGGAGGAGAAGGAGATGGGGCGCTCCATGGCGAGCAATGTGAGAACCTGCAGAAGGTCTATCGAATTGTTAGCTGTTTTTGGCTACATCTAGTCAGTGCGATTGAATATACTTACGGTTCTGCATAACATCACGGATAATACCGAACTCATCGAAGTAGCCACCACGGCCCTCAGTGCCGAAGGGCTCCTTGAATGTAATCTGCAGCGGATATTAGGACCGATTTCCGGATAAGATCGCTTCACCACATACCTGAACGTTATCAATGTGGCGGCGGTTCCATGTGGCATTGAAGAACTCGTTGCCGAATCGCAGAATTAGGATGTTCTTGACCATCTCCTTACCAAGGTAGTGATCGATACGGAAGATCTCCTCCTCCTTCCAGTTGGGCTCCAAAGCCTTCTGGAGGTCGCGGGAGCTCTGAAGATCCTTACCGAAGGGCTTCTCGACCTATTAAAAAGGGTAGGTGTATCAATATGAGGTTCGTTTTGGGCCAGGCTGTCCAGGGAATCTCACAATAATGCGAGCGAGACCGCTCTTAGGGTAGCAGTTGCGCTTCAGCTGCTCGGACACAGTGGTGAAGACACTGGGAGGCAGTGCCATGTAGAAGACGCGGTTCTGCTCCTTCGATTGACGGTTGTTCTCGATCTCCTCGAGGTGCTTGTTCAGGCTGATGAACGAATCATCTTGATCATATTGGCCGGAAACGTAGGTGCACATCTTGCAGAACTGATCTAATTGATCTTCAATCTCCTTTGTGGGGATCTTGATGTACGAGCGAACGCGCTTGAGGTATTCGTCGGTGTCCATCTTTGTCCGTGCATATCCGACGATCCGAATGTCCTTAGGAAGGAATTTGTTGCGGAACTATAACAAAATTATCAGTGGCTAAGAACTAGATTAGTTAGTGGAAATAGCACATACGAGGCCAAAGAGTGCAGGGAACTATAGATTCGTTAGTACGTCAAAGAGTCATCACATCCTGGAGGTGTACGAACGGTCTTCTTCTTCGCCAGGTCACCAGATGCGCCTAGTACCACGATGATGGTATCATCCTTGAGTTCGATGGTGCTGGATGCGATAACCATTGTCAGTGTTTTGGTTTAATTGACCGAGAAAGATTTTTGCATTTGACGCGGCAATTGAGGGGTTGAGTGGGGAAGCTCTCTGAGCAGAGATGGTCTGCGAAAGCGTTGAAGGAATGGATTGAGTATTATTGGGGTCAAGGCAATAACTCCACAATAGCACACTTTTGGGGATAAGTTGAGGTTGAATTGAGCTGGAGGCAGCGGGTGGGCTTCCGCAACCGGGGGGGAGGGTAGAAGTGATGTCAGAGACGCAGGAGGGGAAACTCACCCAGCACCCTGACGGTCATCGGTCTGGTTGATCACACTAGACATATTTGCACCAACCGCTTAGTACACAAAAATGAAGATGAAGAAGAGTTGAGTAAGTTTGGAAAAGGGAAAAAAAAGAAGAATGTTGAGGAACACCAACAGGACCCGGCGGAGTACTTTTTTTAACGGAAGTTCACAGCTTCGGCTGGTGGGGCTTCTGGGTATTGTATTTTATGACTCCAAGGCGTATTTATCACCTTTTAGGTGTTTTAGGCGTTTTAGGCGTTTTGGATATTTTATTTTATTTTAACTTATTTTATTTTCGTACAATATTGTACTTATACATACAGAAGACTAGTTATATTTTGTTTCTCTTTGTTGTACTATTTAATCCCGGACTTAGAACTTACATACTCCTAGCCTCGTGGCAAATTCCAGTCAACTTTCTTATAACTTTCTTATATCAAGTTCTGGAGAGTCTTAAGTCCGATCTTCCTGCTCAATGTTATCGACCTTGAACCTTGAACCACTCTTAGATCCCACGGGATCTTACCCGTTTTGATTATCAATGCCCCGCGGAGCCAGGGGCTATCTATCAGCACTGCTTACAACTGAGGCTCGGGTCGGGGCTCGGGGTGATACAAAATGCGTCGGGGCAATTGTCAAAGGGGTCCCGTCCGATGTGAGCATGTCGCTTATTCTTGTTTCAATAACAGCTTGCTTTCAGAGAGAGGAAAGAGAATTAGGGCAGGTCATCTGATAAGAGAAGCAGTTCAGTTATAGGTGCGGATCATACTGCACCAACAAAACAGGCTGAATTCGACTGTGGAGTGATACGTGTCCATAGCAATATTCAATATTGTATACGGAGTTATGGCGGCTTTATTATTATATTTATGAACAGATTTGCGGTCAGCCTGTATAGTATGCACATGTATCTAAAGCGGAGCTGCATTAGGATAAAAAGTCATCACATCGAGGGGTTGTAGTGTGTCCACTAAAATCCTTTAAGGAAGTGTATCAAATTAAAGTACCGAATCTGCAAGAACAGGTACAATACATCGTACAGACCTTGAGCACGCAACTCGATAAGAACTTCGACCGGTGACCCAAATCGTGGGGATGGATCGGCGCATTTGTCATTTTGTCCCAGACGGATTCTATTTTCCCGCGAGAGGCCACTTGCTTAGGTCCGGTTTGAGACTGGTATTGACCCGATCTATGATTAGAGGGTCCGAATCCGGAGCATACATATTTAACCGTTGAGTGCTACTTGGGGGGCTATACTCCCTATACTATACTACCCTATCTATACTCTAACCCTAGTCTAGTTCCTGAAATCTCTCGTACAGAGTCCACTTGGAAGTTGCCCCAAGGTTCAATCAATACATTACTTTGTATATTGTACATAACCGGTCTCAAAGGCAGTCAGTGATCCGTCAGCCAGGATGTGGGGCAGGATACATGAACTTCTAGATTTCCCAATCAGTGGTCTCGGTCTGAAGTATACAATCTACCGGAAGATTACCCGGATCATGTCACTGCTATCCTTTGAAGATATTGATTGTTCTTATGTTCCCAAGCTGGCTAGTATTGATGAAAACAATTCACTATCTCGAGCTGCCGACGATAGCCTTTGCATATTGCTTTTTTCTTTGAATGAAACCTTTCAACTTTGAAGGTGGGAACCCCTGTCGTCATGGCTTAGGTTTGTCAGCTGGATAGCTGCATTTGTAGGCTTGGACTCGCCGGTCGGACTACAGTAGCCCGAGTGGCAGAAAAAGAAAAATAGGGCGGTAAATGATCGGTAAATGAACCTCGAGGGTTCGGATCGGAGAAATAAGAATCCTGTTAAAAGCTTATCTCATCTCAAATTCTGCCTATCTAATCGCTGATGTAAGATAGCGAGCGGTGTGTCTATCACGGGATCTCGCTTAGCCCTGATATATCACGTGGACTGTGGCTCGCTAAGATCCCGTTTAGGCTAGGGCGAAAACCAACACACGGCTGCCCAAATTGATTGTGCGCCTGACTCTATCGAAGCGACGACAACCACGACAAACGGGAACGACTTCTGATCTTGCGGGTCATTCCTTCGACTTTCTTTCCTTGCCCGCTCCCCAGAGAAACGCCGACACAATGCCTTCGGAACAAGGACACCGCCGTGAGTGAATCCCTCGAACGTCTTATCGATCGTCGTTTTGGCGGTCTCGAAATCGCAAACCCGCGTCTCGAGCAGGCACCATGTGTGGTCGCACACTGGATAAAAAGACATGTGCTAACTATTTTATTCTTCTCTAGTCTACGTCAAGTAAGTTAAACCACCGCACTTTCATCGTCGCAATTGAGGATACACGAATTCGACATGGAGAACCGATTTGGGGGACACAAGACATCGCCACTCAAATCGAAACAACACACGATATGGACAGAGCATTAATACGAGTTTCTTTTTACAGGGGACGTCACCTGAGCTTCCAGCGCTCCAAGCACGCCCTGACTCCCAACACCAGGTATCTACACCCTGCGCACATGATATTGAATACTTCGATGAAATGGAATCTGATATATGGTTATACAGCTTGGTCAAGATCGAGGGTGTTGATGACACCAAGTCCGCCAAGTTCTACCTCGGCAAGAAGGTCGCTTTCGTTTACCGTGCTAAGCGTGAGGTCCGCGGCTCCAACATTCGGGTGATCTGGGGCAAGGTCACCCGGCCGCACGGTACGTGAATTCAACAACCAGTCTCATGACCATTTCCGAATGGCCCTCTGTGTCTGGAACTCGAACTCAAATTTCGTTTTTATCTGACTCGTTCCAGGAAACTCCGGTGTTGTGCGCGCCAAGTTCCGCCACAACCTCCCCCCCAAGTCCCTCGGCGCTACCGTCCGCGTTATGCTCTACCCCTCCAACATCTAAACGGCTTCTTTGTGTTGTTTTCAGTGGGCGATTCACTTCTTCGCACAGACGGTCGGTCAGGCAAGGAAAAGTCGACGGAACGAGCCGATGTTGATTTGAGGTGATGGAGTTGGCGGGTTGATAACGTTTTGTTCGTGGGAGAAGGCAGGGCCAACAAAGCCCTACGAATCAAAAAATTTTACACTTTCATAGCTGTGTCGACCCCAAGATACTGGGAACGAGCTTCGTCTCGATATTTCTCCTTGTTCTTACAATTGGCGAGCATGATGTGTCTGGTCGCGCAGCGTCACTTCTCCCATTGTGTATCTGACGCTTAAACGCACCAAATTCCATACCATTTCAAATTTCAACAGACCGGTCAATCGATCCGCTTCTTCGTGCGTCTGTCTTCCATCTTTTGTTCTAGAAGAAAATTGCATTTCCTTGCTTTGGCTCCAATCTACCATGGCATGCATGTTTTGCGAACCTAAATTATATTTCCCATGGCAACATCAAGATAAACAGACCTCGGCCGTATCGATTTTAAAATTAGCTATAGTTCTAGCACCCATAGACCCTGTGCGGGCTGATTCGGCCTGATTCCCCAGGTTGTGTGATGTGGATCCTCCCCATGTTAACCACCTGAAGTTGGAAATAGAGGGCACTCTTTTTTTGCTCTATTCGTATATCGGTGTTTTATGCTCTATGTTACTCCAATTCTAGCTCCCACGTCTTATTCTCCATTTTCAATTTTCTCATAAAAATAAAAAAGCGAAAAAAAATAAAAATCTACATATATATATTCCAACATAAAATCCGATCCTTACTCCACTCTAGCCGAAGTATATATTCCCCGGTATATAAAACCAAAACAAAGGTATCCTAAACACCCAACACTCAAAAACATACATTCCATCATGAAATCCTACAAAGTTTCCTTGTGAATCGATTGTCTATGTGCTTTCAAATTCTCCCGTCGGCTCGAAGCATGGTCACACCAGGGACACTTGAAAGCGCGAGGGTTGATATGCTGAGTCTGGATGTGTCGCATGAGCACACCTTTGCGCGAGAATAGACGGTCATATAGACAGCCCTTCCACTCGCATTTGAAGGTTCCGTAATTATCACTCTCCCTAGATGAAGTGTGTTCAGCATTGCGTACGATGATTATGACAGCCTCAGAGGGAAAGAAGAAAAGAAGAAAATACACACCTCCTTTTGGCCCCACGTTGACGAGAACGACACGGCATTTTGCCCTGGCTATGTCCATTGTTCGTCTCATCCAGCTGAAGTGTTTCTTTTATTATGGGAGTCGAGACTGGGAGGTCATCCCATGGACTGGGGCATCTAGCGTCGTAGAGGCTTGCTGGAGAGGGGACGGTGTGGGTTGCTTGGGTTGGAACGGATCTTGTGTGATTGTGGATGGGGCGCTTGATGGTGCTTGGGTCTAGGTACGACGACGAAGTTGTGGGGGACAGCGTTGACCCAAGGGCAACAGGTGTAGAGGGGAGTTGTGTGGGGGGAAGCTGGAACAGATAGTTGTATGAAAGAGGTTGAGTTATAGGCGTTCTCGCAGCGGTGGATGGATCAGGTGACGGGGACATGAGAAGAGTCTCTGGCTGTTTGAGATGTTCGGTTTTCCAAATCTCAAATTCGGCATCGGACCATTGAAACGCGGCCTCCGAGATAGTTGGATTGTTGTTGCGTGGTGGCCACGCCATCATGGTATAATCGCCGAGCTGGATGTAGATAGTGAGGATAGGTCACACGAATGCTTGTGGGCGGTTAGATAGAATAATTTCTTTGAGCCGATGAAGGGCAGCCGAGTATTTATAAATTTGAGTCAATGTGATTCTGGGTACGGGGCCGGCCAATCTCACTAAAAGCCGCACTTGGGGAGACTACACACCACTGATAGAGAGAGAGATGGGCAAAAGAGAATAAAAAAAGAAAATTAGGAGAACGGGCGGAATCAAACTTGGGGAGACTGACGCATCTACTCGGAATAACTCCCAAATTGTTCCAGAAAACTCGTTTTGCGCTTCTAGAAAGCAGGGGATTTGTTCTGTGCATCAAGCCCATGTCTAACATTACTACATAGGGACAAGGGCGATTCCAATAACAACGGAAGCATTATTCCTGGCTGTTTCAGCGAGCTGAGCATGATATCCCGGCCACCAAGGGTCCTTGGCTGCAGGGAACACATTATTCTATTTGTGTTCTTGATCTCTCGGGTTCTGGCCCGAGGAAAGACGCCCCATAGCAGCAGGAGAATAACTTGAAGTGTGATAATGCTGCAGGTCACGAGCTAATCATATTCGACACAGCATAGACACTAAGCCCAATTGATAACGAGGGCTAAGAGTGATTAACATGTATAATAGATCTTATCCCCCGCCTTGGGGTATTACCAGTCCCAATGCGGTATATACTGCATTTGACTACTCCGTATAGGTTTATAAATTTAGCAAGCAGCTGAAATAATGCATGCACCAATTCCAAATCCATGGACCTGGGCATAGGAGTCGGTTGATATCTAGTGTTATTCATTGCGACGAACTTGTTCTGCTTGACTGCCACGTATCGTCTGCAAGATGCAGATCATTAACCACGAGGAATCACAAGGCTAACTGGGGATATACGAGAGAGATCGACATATTCTCTTGGCTAGATTGCTTTCTTTCCTTATTTTCTTTCTTTTCTAAAACTTTAACGCCCGTTCCATTTTATCCTTGTGCCTTTTTTTTTCATCATACAGTTAGACCCTGATAATGACAAATTAAAGATTTATATAAAAGCATCCTCAGTATGTGAACTATTTATGTAAGTTGGTTGAACATGGATGTGGCAGGGATCCCCGTTTCAGGGTTACATTGCCTTAATCGGGGCCAGCGCTGGGGGCGGTCGGAAACATTAGAATATTATTACTCCATATCTATTCAGGGACTCTAAGTTAGTTATACCCATGGATGGACAGCATGATGAGAGGTTAATGATCCTCCCGATGATGCCAGACTTTCTTCCGTGAAGTTAGGGTTCCGGGAACTTGGTAGGCTGTTGACTTACAGACCGGACGATCTCTAATTTACCCCGGGATATCGAAATTATAAATAAAAGAGCCTCAGACATTGGCTTAAGTGTCGAGTGTGATTGCATGTGACGGGAGGTGCATTTGCGGGCGAACTACATTGGTGATGGACTCGTATATGCATGCAAACGCATGGGGCGGAGTCTAGCTGCATGAGCTGACAGTCCACAGTCCTATCATTACTTCCATAATGATAATGTTTTATTACCCTACTTTCCGCCCGATCTTCCATTATTTCTTGCTCCCAATCAAGATATAATCACACCAAAAACCAAACACCAAAACTCCGGGTATCATTGAATATCAATACCAAGCGCTAATCTACCATAATCCAAACTCAACATAAAGGTTCTCCCAGTGACTCCAGGCCCAATGCACAAATTTTTCATCATAATCGCTGCGAATGAACTCTTCCCAAGTGTTCAGTCATATTGTCCCGTCGAGAGAACATCTTACCACACACAGGACACTCAATTGAGTGAGGCGAGACATGCTGCGTTTCTATATGACGCATGAGAACACCCTTGCGGGAGAACACGCCGCGGTATTTGCAGTCTCTCCAGTTGCATTGGTACGTCCCGCGAAGTTCGCTAGAATGACAAGGGTGATGTTAGCATGGTGATGATCCGCTAGCTGGGGCACTATACGGATGGCTTACTCGTGTCCCGGTCTGAGTGTTCGGGCAGCACCGTAGATGGTCTGCATTTCATGACTACCGAGATTGGATTGGGGCATCTCTTGCATAGCGGGAGTGGATGATCCCGATCCCGATGGTGTGGTGCACGGAGTACTGGACTCAGAGCTGAGATAGCCCATGGGCGAGAGCTCACGAGGTCTATTGTTCTCGATCAAGGGATTGTGTACCACATTGTGATTGGGAGAATCGAAGTCGGTATGAGTCAGGATAAAAGGCATGTGGTAGTTGGGATGGACTGGTGCGGAGGGATGCTGCATGGGAGTATTGTACGGAAGATGGTTCTCAGGGAACATTGAGGGTTCTGTCGCCAGAGATGGAGGGTACTGATGAGCAGCAGACCCATAGGGGTTATACGCATCCCTAGCACCCTGATCTTGACCAGACGTGCCGGAAGCGTTTTGGGGGACGTTGTATGGAGACCATGCCATCGCGATATGATAACAGTGACAGGGAAATGTTGGACAAGTAAATAGGGTTGTTGAAGCAAAGTAATCAACAGGGTCCAAGTGGCGATTTGGGTTTTTAGGAAGGAGATAAGGACCTTATATGTCCGGAATCCAACGGTAATATGTGATATACGGTGAAGGATAAATGACTATGTGCATTGGATTGTGGCTCTGCTGCACCTTACTACAAGCCACAATATTTGGCCGGGTGAACTGATGGAACTGACCCCCTCCAATGAGAGAGAGGAACCAACCGGGCAGTGTAGTCATCGAGGATCAGTCCTTTCTAATAGGTTTTAAGGCTTGTATCTAGGCCGGAACATGTAGCAGAGTGACGTAGCCTGTCATATTGGGGGAAAACAGAGGGAAAACCGAAGGGGTTACCTAAGTAAGTGGAATAATGGATGGAGGCTGGATCTCAGGATCTCTAGCCTTTCCCCAAATGGACTAGATCTCTCAGGCATCCATGGGAGGTTCTCGGGGGATGCCGAATGAACAACACAGCCTGAACCTTGGAACACACACATGAACACATAAGCTGAAATCCAAACCTTCCAAGGTTCCTTGCAGCATCATATATCCAATCCCGATGATTCCATGAGCTATCCTGTTTCATGTTACTCCCCATTTTACCCTGATCGTCCGTGACAGAGATTTCTTCGAAGAATCTACCCAATATTCATCAACTGAGGGATTTCATTGCATTGTCGATCACTCAAACTCCCGGGTGACGGTCGAATTGACCTGATAATTTTGCCCAATACACCCTTGATGTGTCCGTCCGGCCGGGGCAGGATAATACACCGACTTTATTGCGGGCCAACCATTTCAGATGATCGGTCCATGCGGCCTTATATCTTGTTTTGCGTTTTGCGTTTTGCGTTGACAGCCCTGTGAGTCATCTGATCATACTAATACCAGTATTTGTCATTGGTCTCTCTCTTTCAGATACAGGCCTCTTATTTTATAATATTCATAGTAAATTAGTCACATGTGCATGACAATCTCAGATCCACAGGCCGAACTGTCAGGAATGACCTACAGAAACGGACCCGTCGAAGTGCATGATGAAATGCGAGTTAACATTCAGAGCTGAGAGTTGGTAACTAGAGAAGAAAGCTTTGTGATATAAACAAAGCAAGAAAAAGAAAGAAACATCGATGTACGCTATCGCCTGGGCATATATCCAAAATTGTTCTTAGCCAGTTCTTCTCAAATAAAAGAGGGCAATTGATTCAAAATTCTAAGCACAGGAGAAGAGAAAGTGAGAAGAGGTACGGAGTAGAATTGGTGGGGAGAGTGATTTATGTGGGTCCTGATAGACCGAAGTCCGACCCACTCCTTAAGGCTATCTGGTCTTCACTGAGGGAGGTGTCACTATGGAGAGAACGACCGAGTATCGCTCAAGGGCACGTGCCCGCTACTGATTAAATAACTACATGGTGGCATTCACGCTGCGTTGACAATCGCCACCTGCGTGGTGGCAGCGGACATTTTTTCGGCTGACCACGTCCCTCTTCCCAATTCCGTGTTTCTTGCCAGGGTCCCAATGAAGGCGGCGGAGCAGGCCTTATGACTAGGTCTGGAACACTAGCGTTTTCGGAATCCGGAATTTGGTCGCAGAGAGTGGCAGATTATGGGTCTTCCCGGTTCCGGCGTCGACATTGATCAGCAAGTGATTGGAATCATGCATAAGAGAAGCGATGGACCGGTGGAAGTGGTTGATCAAGTCGAAAATGAGGCACAAAACATGCTGAGGAGTGCTAGGTGAAACGTCAGAACTGGCCTCTTTCCAGTAACACAGAGGAATATGGGTTCCAGCCATACTCACGGTCAAGGTCGCGCTCTCCGAGGCTATCGGGGTCGCGGGTAGGCGCGCGCCGTGCTAATCCCCGACAGGCTAGAGAGTGCAAAGCGAAGCATCAGGGTGGGCTTTGATCAGTTCATTGTTAGCAAATATGGCCTCCTTCTAGCACTGGCGAGGGGATTGGAGGTCCTGGTAAGGTCCATATGGAGCTTTTGTTCCGCGAACGGGATTTTCCTCGGCTTGCTGTTGTAGGTCTTTGAGATGAGTGAGTGGGGTTCCAGTTCTTGGAACTTGCGCCGTCACTAGCGGCACACGACGATGACCTGATCCTTCGCGAACAGGGGTTCCTCGAATCCCAGGACATACCCGCAAGTTCGTTATTCAGGGACTGAATCATTCATTGCATCTCGTGGCAATCTCAAAGGATTCCTCAGAATCACGAGGTCGTACATCCATACCACGTAGGCTTGATCGTTCGTATCGTCATGCAGATACTCGACCCTACGTATACGGTGAGGGTAAGGGAGATTGTGCCATCATTGGTAGCACACGTTGCACGAGATTTGGAATTTCTCCACTACGAGATAAACGACAAACCGTGGATTCTCGAACACCAAGCAGGTGTAGAAGTTGGCATGGTCTTGGTAGCGTGTGTCTTCGGATATTGTTGCGATCCCAGAGTAGATTCACGTGGTCGTTCTTCTTGGGCTTGAGCTTGTCCATATGACGTTCTACGTAACTCTCGATCAATCTAGGGTTCAGCGAGTTTAACGCCAGGGCGGGACGAGTGAACCGGCCATCCTGGACATGATCAAGGGTGTGATGAACAATCTTCCGAAGACTGCCTTCCCCACCGAAGAAGTGGGGAAACTATAGACTAGGACTTGAAGGTCCTTCGGGTCAAGCTTGTCATTATCCTTCATGGCCTTGATTTCCCGGCTCCCATTTGGAAGGTGACAGCAACAAGTATCTCGCTAGTATGAACGGAATGTCTTCCACCATGTCCTATATACAGCGCATGGACGGTGGAGTAGGGATGGCATATACTTGAACTGTAGTTGTTAAGTTATTGTCAGTTCAAGCAAAAGGCTAAAGAGCAGTTCTTGCAGGACGTACCATGGGTATACTTTGATGAAATATATGGATGAGAAATGAGAGAAGAATGAAAGAGAAGTGAGAAAAGAGACCAGGTGACTATGGAAGAAAAATGAAAATGAACTGAGGGAAAGAAAGACAGGGATCGAGGCTCAAGAGAAATCTGCCAGCAGATGGCCTGAAATGACCAGTATCAAATCTCGAGTTTCAATAGGTTGGGGATATAATAGCGAAGTAAGAGGGGAGAAACCCCACGGGTTGCGATAGGCTGATGCCCAGAGTATATGCGGAGGAGGAGGAGGAGGAGGAGGAGGGGAGATCACTCTTATATAAGGGCATAATTCTATCGACCTGAGGCACAAACAAGATATCAGATCTGGAGATGTAAACCATTTTGCTGTGGGATCAGGGGTAAGGATTTGTGGAATAGCTCACTTATTATATGATTCAGTTAATAGTTTATAGAGCTTTTACTTTCCCCTAGTTTGAATAACGTCCACACGGTATGTCTTCGAGATTGCTATCCCGAGAGCGGCAGTTGTGTGGTTCTAGGAAGAACCTCGACCATTGGAAAAGAGAGGCATGGAGATTTGGTCACCACAAACTCGAGTACAGCTCCTCATATAGTAGTGCTGTGAGTTTAAGGTAGTCCATATCCTATGCTAGGTGCAAAGCAAGCTATATGAGGGCTGCTGGATGCTCATAGGCTGATATAACATAATATAAGAAGTGTTCCAAGGTTCTTTTTCTAAGATTCAACCCTTCTAAGATGTCCACATGTATTTATATGAATGAGTCCAGTGACAAGGTGCCTGATAAAGAAGGCATCCAGGGATCAAAATTGGGATATAATTCTACGCATTTTTGTGCGATTAACTTTATTGTGTACGGAGGCTCAATATGCATCATAACTCATATGAAAACAGCAAAAAAGGGTAACTCCAACATAACCCAAGTGAGAGGCTTTGAGGCTGCAATGGCAAAGACCCGAATTAAACAATATGCATTAACCTTTAAGAATATTATAGTCTAAGGAGCATGGAGGGGAGAAATCAATAAGGGGGTATCCAAAGGGGGAGGGGAATTATGCCTCGATTTCAGGCTTCGAGTTATCCTTGCGCTGAGACTCGATAAGCTCCTGACGGGCACGCTCTTGCTCAGCAAGACCAGTCTTCTGGATAGTGTGATTTCGAGTCAGTTCACGAGGGCGGATAAACAAAGCGAGAACAAAACCAAGACAAGCCGTGGCGGTGTAAAAGATCCACATGCGGCTCAGGGCATGTGTATAGGCGCCAAAGACGACCTCGCGCTGGGAGGGAGTAAGGCTTTTGACGAGGGACTTAGAGGAACCGCCAAAGGAAGCCATAACATTGGAAGCGGTTTCAGCGCCCAGGGAGGCGATGAGCTTGGCTGATTGTTGACTCATCATGTTTTGGTAAATGACGGTGCCCAGAACGACGGACATTGAAGTGGAAAGTTGACGGACGAAGCCGAAAGTGGCTGTTGCCGTGGCCATGTCGGCGGGACGGATGTTGGCTTGGAAGGCGACCAAAGGTGCCTGGAAGTTGGGACCAATACCGACACCGGCGATTAACTGGTAGATGATGATACGGGGCCATGAAGCATAGGCCTTGAGGTCGATAAAAAGTCCGAATCCAAGCGCCATCAAGGACATACCGCCGATAATCAGCTCGCGGAAGCGGCCAGTCTTCTTCATAGTGATACCCGTGGCGGCAGAGCCGAGTGCAAGAGACAGTACCAAAGGCAAGACATACACACCGCTCATGATGGGACTTGACTGGAGGACTGTTTGGAAGTAAAGTGGCAGATAGTAGGTAGCGGCGATGAAGGTAAATCCGTGGCAGAAACAAACGAGCAGGATGAGAACGTTGTACCACTCGTTGAACAGCCGCGGGGGAATGATCGGGAACTTAGCAACCTTCCATTCCAGGAACATTGCCAGAGCCCAAGTGAACACACCGAAGACAATCAGGCAGATGACAGTAGGTGAGGCCCAGGGGTAGTTGACACCTCCGAACTCCAACCCGAAGAGGAACATCAGGGTTCCACCGATGATCAAGAATGTTCCTGTCCAATCAATGCAGCGCAACCCAGCCCAGAATGGAGTCTTGGGCGATTCGATGTGAAGGAAGAGAACAAGGATAACAAGTGAGACACCTCCAACGGGAAGGTTGAGATAGAAACACCAGCGCCAAGACACATTTGTGGTGAAAGCTCCACCAATAACAGGACCAAGAGCGCCTGCGATGGCCCAGGTTGCACCGAAAATACCATAGTACATCGGACGATCTCTGTATAGAAGTTAGCCTTATTCCATCCCAGATCAAGAAGTCATCATACCTCAAACTGAAGAGATCCGATACACTAATATTAGCCAGGATGATGATACCGCCACCACCAATACCCTGAACCGCCCGACCAGCAATAATTGTAGCCATGTCATGCGCCAAAGCACAGATCAGACTGCCAACCAGGAAGACAACATTTGCCAAGACAATGATAGACTTTCTTCCCCAGATATCACTGATCTTGCCCCACAGGGGGATACAGGCGGCATTCGCCAGTAGATATGACGACGCAATCCATGAGAAACCGCTCTCGGAGGCACCAAACTGCGCGGCGATAGTAGGGAGGGCAGTGGAAATAATAGTCTACAAGAGATCAATGTTAGTAAAACCCGAAACAAGGGTGAATAAACGAGCACGTACCATATCCAAAGCCGCCAAGAATAGAGCCAACTGGAATGCGACCATTAGCGTTTCTGTACTTCCCGAACGCTTTCCCCGCACGCCGAAGAGTTTCTTACACATAGCGCTGTCATCACGACAATGATCTTATTCTTGCCCATCTTTGCCGCTTGTGAGGGTGCGTGGTCTAGAGGCGCACCCTCTGTTGACTTTTCCGTCGCATTTTCCGCATCGTTGGGTTGATCTGCCTCAGCTTCCTGTTCGGGGGTATCGATGCGTTTTTCCTCGTGGAGGGGATCGATCTCAGTATTACTGCTCGAGGTCTCTGGTTGCTGTCGCTCGCTCATCGTGAAGTGTGCTGGGGGAAATAGAAAGGAAGAAGAGTTTTCTAGAAAGAAATGGAGTTAAGGTCCTTTCCGTCCAAGCCAATAAGATGTTTGCCAATCACGGGAATATGATTTCTTTATTATTTATTTGTCAGAATGGTAGAATCAGCATGATAAGGGATATATATGTTTTAAAGGGGTGAAGAGGTCGGATGTCGTATTTTCGGAATTACTTTAATCGAAATGGCGAAGCCGAAGTGGTTTGAGGTCAGCCCTGAAGTGGATCATCATCGGAGTCGGTTCTAAATGAACTCCGAACACCGACCCGGATTCGGTTTTTATGACCGAGACGGGTACTAGTTTTGCAAGCAGCAATAGGGTAGACTACCCTTGGAATTAAGGACTTAAAAAAGGTGAGAGAGTAAGAATGAGACAAGGGAACGAGTAACTGTCGGACCAAGTAAAAGGTGAGTCATTCTTACTGTTAACTTAAAGTGGTCATTTCTGTTGATCTTGAACGATCGAAGGCATAATATAGTATTGTAGACAAATATACAATAGAACCAAAGTTGCAAGTGAGGAATATATGTAAAAGACTCAACTTTAGCTGGAAGAAAGTGAATGTGTCAATTGGAGAAGCTACATAGATAGGTAGGTAAATATAGTTAGGTAGGTAGGTACTAACTAGCAGTCAACAGCAACGTATGCGGGGTAAAAGTGGCTAAATATTGCGCTAAACCCAACACCGTATAGCGTGGTTTACCAATATGTGGACTGAAGCCCTGACATGATAGCCCTAACTGCCCTTTTAGGCTACTGTAATGCTTCTTTCACGCGCTGTGACGCGTGAACATAATTTATCCGGCCATCCTTCTCCTTCATCTTCAACCTTCACTTACACTCAACTCAGGCCATCTACAGTGCGGGGCTCATCTTCAATCATGACATGCTTTGAAAGCCTTCCCATTGAGCTCGTACATCTCATTTTGTCGTTTCTTATTCAACCCGAAGATGATCTCGACCTACTGAGCGGAGGTCAAACCACGAAAGCCAAAGATGGCCATAAAAAGCAATTGGATGACGACGAATATGAAGATGACGAATACGACGGAATTGAGACTCTGCGCAATGTTTGCCTAGTTTCGCGGCAGTTCCGTGATGTCGCCCAACCTTTACTCTTCCGTGAGCTTTATGATGATGGCATGGGGGGTAATCTAGCGCTGAGCATCCCATTTACCAAAACAATCTATCAACGCCCAGACCTCGGAAAACATGTGCATCAAATCACCATCCTGCCTCTCTCATTCCACCCAGGTGGTCCCGATTCCGATTCTCTTGCGGCAGATGAATCTGAGTTCTTCAAAGGCATAATTAAGGACCTTCAATTGGCCGATGAGGAGGAAACATGGATTTCAGCTATGGAAAAATGCGACATCAACATCTTCATAGCATTGCTAGCCAACAAGGCCCCCAATCTTCGTGGGATACATCTGCCAGTGCGCAAATTCTCAATCCAGCCATTCACCCAGCTTTTCCATCGCAGTCCAGAATTTTTGTCGAACCTTGAGTCTGTTTGGATTGAAAGCGATGATGAGCTTTCCGGCTTCGATATTGCTTCCTACGAGAAATTCCTCACCCTTCCCAAGGTCACATTTTCGACCTTTGAGTACGGTGATCTCTTCGACGCCTCGTTTCCATCTACCTGGCTGCCTGGAACATTAGAGACCCAAGAACTCGCCTTCCACCACTGCCACATCGATGCTGGCGCTCTCAAAAAGTTAATGCAAGCATGCAAGAAGCTTAAAACCTTTACCTACAACAATTTCAGCTTGGACCCTAACGACCGACGAATCGTGCACTCGGGAACCGCCCCCGAGTTTAACGCCAAGGAGGCTCACGAAGCCGCCCTCCTACATAAGGACACCCTTGAGCTCTTCCATCTCGAGTACTCAATGAAACTGCCGGGCGTTGACGATATCGAGCAAGTCCTCTCCAGCCGCGTCAAGGTTGGCTCATTCCGTGATTTCTCCGCGCTCGAGACAATCCTCATCCCACACGCTTATCTTCCACCACACCCTCAATTCTCCAGTTCGCTAGAGACACTGCATATCACGGACTGTAACTCTTCTATCCGGGAGTTGACTCAGAACATCGCGACAGATTGTAAAAATGGTCTTTATCCGAACTTGACTAACGTCAAGGTATTCGCAATCGACATTACGCAGCCCATTAAGCTTCCTGGGCAACATGTCCCAGAAGGGAAAACGCCAGAGCAATGTTTCCTTGACCTGAAGGAGATGTTCAAAGAAACCAATGTGAATTTCCGGATCTTGCCGTATGCATTACCTGAGTTTGAGGATTACGGTAGTCTCGACGACGATTATGATGAAGATCTCGGCTATGATGAAGATTTCGGCTATGAGGACGATTTCATAGGGCCGGGATTCGACGAATTCCCACTAGGAGCGGATGATCCCAGCATGGGTTCAATACCACCACGGGTTTTGGATTTACTTATGCGGCGGGCTATGAGGGATCCTGAGCTTGCACGGCTTTATTCTGATGAGGATAGTGATGATGATTCTTGGGAAACTGAGGACAGCGATTGAGCTAATTAGTCTTGTTAATCCAGCTATTGATTTTTCTACAATAATACCCCTGATCGACTATGTAAATTTTACCATGGCTTGCTTCCTCATAGGGCTTTACTTTGACAGACGAGTGTATGCTTTATTTGGAGAAGATGGCTAATACTTTGATGATCTCAATGCATTCATATCCCAAGTATATCCATGACTCAATAACTCCCCGATGAACATGCAATGACCAGTGCCGTTCCCTGGCAATTCTATGACAAAAAACAAATAGGGGGTTGGGGGTATAATGAAGAGAGCGAGAGTGTAGACAGAACACCACAACTAGGAAGAAAATCGAGCAGAATAATACATATGGTAATGTAGCAGAATGCTTTACTCCTGCAATAGAAGAATCTCTGTAAAAACAACCTCCCGTTAGCCACTGATTCCCAACAACCGCACAACAAACAACAAGACTTACCAGTCAAAGCTTCCTCAAAGCTCAGAGTAATATATCCATCCCGATCATCATCATACCGCTTGAAGACATCCGTCATACGCTTCAGACTAATACAAGCCTGAACGAAAAGATCAAAGCTCATACCAGTAAGCCTAGGATCCTTAGGCGTATTGCTCATCTGCTTTCCCTTGCTCTCAAAGACACCGAAGATAATAGAAATAAACTTCCCACTAAGACGATATCCGAACGCAACAAGCGCCTTCTCAAACTCCGGCTGACTAACACGCCCACTGCGGTCCTCATCGAAGCGATCGAACAGCTCCCGCCAGGCAGCTAGATACCGCCACAACGAGACAAATTCGTCGAAGCTGATTGTTCCGCTGCCGTCGCGGTCGAACATGCGGATCATAAGTCTGACAGTCCGCGGGTGGAAGGACGTGTAGTCGCCGTTCACGAGCGCGCTGCCAAGCTCGCCCTCAGTGAGGGCGCCGGAGTGGGATGCGTTCGCGGCGCGGAAGAGGGGGAAGAGCTGTTGCGGGTCATCGCTGGGTGCTGTCAATGGCGGTGGTACGGGCGATTGGGGAGGCCGCGATGAGGGCGGGGGTCTGTTGCGCTGGGGGTGCACTGGCGGGGGCCCCCA
>LACB01000497.1:0-20241 GCA_030142185.1 Penicillium thymicola
TAGTATACGTCCGAAGATCCCGAGAGCCCAATCTTTTTTTTTTTTTTTTTTTTTCAATCATCTCCCCTTTTCAACTTTCATTTTGTTTTTACTCAATCAAAAGTTTCATTTTTGAAGATTGTGCCTTTTTCAGACTCCCGTTACAACGTTTAAACAGAGAGCCCCACCCCCTGGTAATCGGCCCTGAACTACTACCTCAACCCCCGTTATCGTCCACGTTGCGCCGGACATCAACGTCTTTCCCATGGCCCTCAACTAGTCCTTCCTCAAGCACTTCGGCTTGTCTCCAATTTATTTTCCTCACATACGAAATCCGTCGCGCTCTTTCGTGGACCCCCCTTACCACTTAGACACTGGATGTGACATTACGTTTCCAATGGAGTCCGTTCGCCAGTCTTGTCGGCCAAAGCACCAGGTCTTGACATTGAAATGTTATCCAAAATACCAAAAGGGGGTATCGGAGGTCCGGCCAAATCCCAGTGAACTATCCTACTTACTGTACTATACGAGCACGCGCCGCAGCAAACTGACCAAGGTCGGCGGTTTTCTGGAGAAAAGAGTTGCCCGGGATGTTTGGAGACGCAGAATAGGGTGAGCGCAAATTATGATCGCCCGAATCATCGGAATCGACAAGACGAATGGCTGACCGATCTCATTGTACAGGAATGTTCAGGTGGCGCTGCATATCCTGGCCGCCCTCATTGAAAAAGTTCCCCGCGACCTCCCTATCTACGCCCGATCCGTCATGACAGTAATCGATACCATTCTCCGATCCAATGACGTAAATATGGTGGAGGAATCGATTGTGACATTCGAAATGTTCTGTCGGCATCAGGATATTGCAGCCATCGCGGCTGACCAGGGCCTCGCACAACAATACCGAGAAGTCGTGCGAACTTACACCAGACTTGCCGACCCGGAATTTACATCCAACTCGAACGCGACTTTGAGCCCGCAGGTGGCCATCCGATGGAGAAATGCTGGACTGCGAGCTATTAAAGCTGTGGTCAGCTCAGAGACCTTGGCCGCTGATGGAGGAGTATCGCTGAAGCTCTGTTTGCCGGTTATTCTGAAGAACCTCTATTCTGAGGATGAAGATCTTCTTCCGACATTGAAGGCCAAGCTGACCGAATCTGACCCGACCGAACGTGAGGGGCCCAAACCCCGCCGACTGAGCATCAACACGGTGCACACAGTGGACACGACAGAGGGTGACCCCGAGCTGGCAGCGCAGTCAGCTGCTGAAGCGGATCGAAAGGCAGAACTAGACGCTCGCCTCTTGGCTCTCCGCTGTCTCGAGCAAACCATCGCCTCGGGAAGTAATCGGGGCCAGATCCGTATTGCAGTAACGGTTATTCTACAGTTCATCGCAAGCAAGGGTTTCCCACAAAGCGAAAAGCGGGTTGAGATCTCCCAGGGCAAAAGTGGCAACCGGACAACATCTCTGATCGAACTCATTGCGAACTGGTGTCCGGTGCAAGTTCGTTTTATCATCTTGATCACAGCTATGGAGATTCTCCATAATACAAGCCCCAAGGAGGATGCTTTAGAGTCATCATTCACCATTCTCTCCGTGGTGGATTGGCTTCTCAGGTCTTCTGTGAACATGATTGGACTCAGCGTCATGGACATCCTCTTTGGACTCATGCATTACGCTTCTGATATACTCTCACCGTCAGAGCGTACTGGGTCTGCGGAATCAGAGAAGAAATCAAATCGACAAATTGACACCGTGGTTCAAATATCTCCCCGACGACAGGATCTTCTTACGCTACTGGAGCAGTGTATTGGCGATCTTGCAACGCACATCTACTACGGAGACCAAATAGCGGACATGATGCGTGCTATTCTTAGGCGTTTCAAGCCTATTCTCCACCATGATAGTTCCGCGCCATCCACATTGGCAACCGTTCACGAATCTGGAGTGGCACATGATGGTTCAACAAACTCCGTATCCGAGACAAATGGAGACAAAGCAAGCACAGGAAGCTTCTCGCATGCTGCTGCCAAACTGACTGCTCTGCGATCCGTCAAGGCTATCTTGATTGTGGCCAACTCAAGGACGCTCGCAACCATGTCTGGCGCGGAATCTAGACAGCCAGTCGGAATCCATGTGTGGGAAGGAACCCAAGTACTTCTTCGTGATCCGGATCGTGATGTTCGCTATGCATACGCCGATGCATTCCTATCATGGCTGCAGATTGAGACAAATGCGAATGACCTCAAGGTCAGATTAGATTCACCCAAGTACATCAAGACAACCCCCAAAAAAGACACCGAGCAGGTGGATAGGTCGAATCGACGAGGTAACCCGGCCCCTGCGAACCAGAGGGACAAAGTGGCGCTGGTGGCACAGTCGAACTTCCTCCGTCTTCTGCATCTGGCTATCTACGATGCTGCACTCGAGGCAGCTGCCGAAGAAGCCGAGATTCTTCTGCTGCATCTTCTTCTTGCAAATCTTGTCAACAACCTCGGGGTGAATGCCGCTCAATTCGGTATTCCTATGGTCCTTAAATTGCAAGACGACTTGTTTACATCTGTAGATTTGAGTTCCGTCGCAGCTCGCGTCAGCATTGGAAGCTTGGTACACGGATACCTTCTGGCGCTGTCTGAGCATTTCGAAATGCAGTCCTCCCCCGTGGGCCTTGAGATAAGTAACGAGATCCAAGAGCGACAGGCCAAGGGGTATTGGCTTTCCAAAATCCGCCTGCCCCCAGTCGATCTTGATGCCATTGTCTTTGACAGCGAGGAGAGGGTTGACAATGACTCCTCCCCGCTTTCATTGGCACCCTTCCGTAATTTTGACGGACTTGTCTATTTGATTGAAGAGTCTTATCGCAAATCGATATCGTCTCCTCCACAAAGCCCCTCGGCTTCTTCTCCAGCACGAGGATTCACATTCCCGGTCCTTGGGCACCCCGCAGCAACGGTGACATCCCAGGTTGAGAGTGGCCTCCCGTCTGTCGTAAAAGAACAGATGTTGTCTCCGTGGTCTCGCGAGGCGTGTCTGGCAGCTATCGATAAGGAAAGCACTGGAACGCCATCGATCAATGGCTCTCGGGCCACTCAAAATGCTCGCAACAACCAAACCCAAACCAACGGGGCTACAAATGGCTCACCCGCCGGCTCCCAATTTCCCCGCCGCATGAGCGTTCCAGAGATATCAGGCTCATCATCCCACGGCTCGAGTAGAGGCTCGCCTGTTCGCGTTAATGAGCTTCGACGCGTGCTTTCGGTTACTAACGACGACCATGCTCGACGCCTTAGTCCATTACGCGGACGACTTGACGCGTCGAATGCTAGTGTTATTTCTTCCGGGAGCGATAGCATGGTCAGCGGCAACTTCTCTGTTTCCGAGGTAGACGGAGATGCTACCTCAATACAACCAGAGAGTCGACAAACGCCCGAGGAAGATGGAACAGAGACACCCCGCGCTTCGGCCGCGGCATTTGTCCTATCAGGAGATGGAGCCCCAACCGATGAATCCCCGAGTGAGCCATCCCAGAATCGCGTTGATTCAAACACAGAAATACCTCCCGTCCCACCAATCCCAGTCGGCCTGTCGATCCCAGGTGGTTTACCGAATGACTCCCAGCGCTCGCTGGGCTCATATAATCGCCCATACACCGCGCCGGGTCCCTCGGCGGTGAGAGATAGGGCTGAAGCCAGTGCCTCGAACAACAAGCCTTTAAACCGCAACAAGAGCCGGTCCAACTACAGCCTTGCCACAGTTGGGATCCCCGAACTATTAACCGACTATGAGTCCGATTCCCTAGACGGCAACCACCAAGATCAGCTAAGGAAACTCTTGGATGGGTTCCTCTCTCCCGGCGAGACCGCAACGACGAATGGAAACCGTCCGACAACTGCCAACCCCGCCTCTAAGGCTCCGCTGAGCGGATCTAACCGCAGACGACAGGTCAGCGGAGGCCTTGGCCGGCCACCCTATTGATCTTCTTGTTTGATTTGCACTTTTGCATCATTCTCCAGTCATTTTTGCAGCCATTTTCATTTCCTGGCTCTTCATATGTTTATATAATCTTCTTTTTGTCATAGGTTCTTCTCCTTTTTCACTCGTCCTGCCCTGCCTTGCATGGGTCTTGTCTTCGCTCATGTCGAATGCTGAGTTGTGCTGGCTGGTAAAATTCCAACTTGTTCAAGATACAAATGTCCCTTTTGATCTGTCAATTTTCCTCCTTCAATGTCTATCCTTGTTATCTTTTTCTTTCCCACTTGCATATTTTATTTCGAAGGCTCGGGCTCTTGTTATTTGTCTGTCGACACTCACATTTCTTTATTTGTTAGCTTGCGATGAGTAATCGCAGCTTGGTGTATCTAGCTACATTGTCGATAGACATAAAATAGATGGTGCTAAAAGGAACATAGCAAGACATTGTAGTTTTATAAATCTGTAGCCAACCAGCCATATGCAGCATTGGACGAGACTTCGAATTTGATGCTAGTATCTAAAAGATGAAGCACACGCAATTAGGATATCATGATAAAAGAAAACGCTCAAGAGAAGAGAGAACGATCAAAACCCGGGCTGCACAACGAGACCCGGCGCTGAAGGACGCGGCTCCTTCTCCAGCGGAGCAAAGTACTGACTAAAAGCCTTGCTCAGGGTCTTTTGAGACAGGTGCATATGTTGTCCAGGGGCAGTGTTGAAGTCCAGCTTCCCCTGTTCATCAAGCTGCTTCAGTCCCAGCCAATCCTCCTTGTAGATCGGCCTCTCGTGCAAAGGCGTCACCTCACCACTAGTGACATTAACCTCAGAGAACAAAGCACTCTCCTTAGGAACAGCAACAGTATCCTCCTCAAACATGAACATGGCAAACCGATTCAGCGATGCCAGATTCTTCTTATACGTCTCATTCTTAACCGCGCGCTCGTTGTTGATATCCGCCAGGAAATTGCTGTGCTCCAGATACGATCCCAGCTCTTCCGGGTCGCGGAAGTACTGCGCCGGCACGACGCGCGACTGCGCAAAGCTCGTCCACCGTCCGGATCGTAGGAGTTGCTCGGCCCCTCTGCAGAACCAATTGTCCCAGGCGCACGATTCAAACGCCGAGATGCCGTTGTGCTGACTGCCGAATGTGACGAGGTTATGGACGGGCGGGCTGTTGCAGCGCTCGATGTACCCGCGGAGGAATTGGCCGCCCTGCGAGAAGCCTAGTGCGTTGACGGCAGGCGCTGTGCTGAGGATCGGGTCCGCGGCGAGCTGTTCACAGACTAGGGCGATTTGCTCCGTTACGTTGCCGAAGAAGGTTGCGGAGCGGTCTCCGCTGCCGTCGTTGGCTAGTCGGATGAGGTGCACGTATGTGCCGGGGTTGGTGGATTCGGCTAATTTGGAAACTTCGGCCAGCCCTTCGCGTTCGAAGTCATCGCCTAGACCGTGCCAGATCACGAGAGGGAGCTGGATTCCGCTGGCTGTATCTGTGGCGGATTGCCATGGGAGCGCGATTGAGAGAGCGTTGGTGGCCAGTGCGGCCAAAAGTGTGAGAGAACGCATGCTTGAACGATGGAACTGACAAGGGTTCCGTTGACAACTCAAGATGGTTGTGGAGACGGAAATGACGTTGCCTCGAAAGGCATCATGTGATGACCTAATGCGGTAATTCAGATCTATATGTAGAAACAAAAAGCAGGTACAATCCTTGTTCTACAGGAGCATGAAAATTTATAAATAACATGTAGAATAGCATAGGAAGTGGATTTTGTTGGATTAAGGGATTTCAGTGGTCTATTCGTTGGGTGGTATAGTTAGTGTATTAATCGTTCTCCCTAGGTGCCCAGGTGCTTTAGGCGGTGTTGCAGACCCCAGAAAGATCTAACGGCACTGTCACTACTACCAGTCTACCATGTGGCTAGTAGGCCACCCCAGAGAAGATGCCCCCCCCCCCGGTTACATCCACCTGACATGTAAACCGAGAAAATGTGCCATTCGTCTGACTTCATCTGACTTTCTAAATGAAAATGAGCGTTTACATTATACACTGCTGGGCATAAGCCCCGCGCGGGAGTCATTGCGAGCGGGGAAAGAGATTGGTAATCCATGTAGCTGTCAGGTTCTCTTTCCCTAGGTCCTGTTCCACAGTAGGAGATCCTTCATGGTCAAGTAGCATTGATTGCGATGATATGCTGTTCATGGCGACCCCGGAGCTGTCATTAGATTGCGCAACGGGTCGTCCATTGATCCCAATCTGGATGTCTTCTTCAATGGTATCGATCACCAAGGATGAATGTCTGCCTCTTCGTGAGGGTTTGGGTCGCTCAAAAAAAGTAGACCCGTTGTTGGTAGCTGCTACCAGCCGTTTTCTGTCCTTGTCATTTAGCTTTCGTCGCTTCCCAAACCGCTCGACTTCCTCCACGGATGTAAATGCAAGCTCGAGTGGACGTGTAGCAGACACAGCGGCCCAATCAGGTTCTTTCAGCAGTTGGCGCTTGACCTCGGTCAAGTCATCACTATGAGAGGACTGACCACCAGTCTCATGTGAGGCCAGCTCTTCCGTAATTCTAGAATCAGCACGAGCATGGGTTAGTACAAGGATGCCCACATGGATTGGTGGAAACAAAGTCAAAGCAATCAACAGTTCTTAACTGACTGATTTCCATTTGTCTCTGCCTCCTCATCCTCATCCTTGTCTCTAGTGCTCGAGCCCTTGAATGCAATATCAGGGAAGTCTCGAAATGGGGGGATGACCGTGCCCTTTTGGAGTCTCGCCCTGGCAAAATTCTGCTTCTGAGCTTTGGTCAACAGGCCTGAGCGATTGTGATGACGCTGCAGCTGGCCGCCTGTCCAATTCATCATGCCAAGGAATGAAGAGTGGAGAGTGGATAAATTCTCCAACGGGTCTCCAACGTCAGTTGAGGATGTTGGGTGTTTGCTCAAAATAGAAACAAACAGTGTAAACCATACAAACCTGTATACAACACGTGATCTCAGCTACAAAAAAATATTTTCTTCCTTTTCTTCTTCCTTTTCTCCGTCAATCATAATCCCAGTCTGCCATCCCAGCCTTGAATATGACTTGTGTTTCATGACAACTCATCCCTTTTCTCTTCCGACAATTCCCGCTAACAGGTAAGCCCATTCTTTTTTTTTTTTTAGATCAACGTCCCTACGCTGTTTCCCAAGGGCATTTTGCCTTTTGTGATGAACAAACAATATTTAAAGCATAGTTCACCTGAGATCTTCGGATTGCTGAACGAAAACATATTCCATCTTTCATTTTTCTGATCCTATCAACCTTGATATTCATTTTTTCCTCCATGCATTACTTTTGAACTTGGCTAACGAAAAAAAAAAAGACCTGAAAATAGGAAATGCCTGCATTGCTGCCCAACGTGGGTCTGGCTCCCTGGCTCGCCCCGTCCCGTTGTCCAGTAATCTTAGTTATATCACATTTACAATCACATTTACCATTTATATTATTTATTCTTGCTTCACTGTAATGTTCCAGTCTCAACTGTACAAGGTGACCTCACGCTGCAGGTATACTTTCCCGCATTACCGACGTGGGATTCTGTCATCCATACGATACTTGCCCAGGTGCAACTGAGTTGTACATCTCATCGAACACGCGAGTGAACCTGCCGATCGTCCAATTCGGACAACATCATACAGCGTCAGCCTGTTCCTGGTCACCAATCATACTTCTCGCCAAGCATCCAGGACGCCGAGCCCGTCTCACCGCTAGTAAATATCCCTCCACTCAGTCAAACGAACCCCCCCTAATCTGCAAATACCATCACCGCCAGTCTGTAGTACTGGCTCTCAGGGTGCCAACAGCGCACTCGTCTCCTGCACGATGCGAAACTGGCACACGCCATGTTTGATGGTCCACAGACCCTCCAAAGTCCGAGCTTTCATTTTTTTTTGTGTGCTAAAAGGCCGCTGATCCCCCTCCATTCTGATTCTCCTTTTTCTTTCTTCCCTAACTCTCTGGATACCCTTTCTTCTACAATACCTTGTGTATCACTTTTATATATACTTCTCAACACATACAACAACTCAGTCCCTGGACCAAGGACAGCTTCTTTCTTAACCCAAAACTCCCTGGTTTTTGATACAATCACTGCCACAAGGATTTCTCTCTGCCATATACTTCCCGGACAGGATTTGTTTTCTTGTTATCTCCCAGGCTTCTCTTTAGTCTGCCACATTTCGACAAAACACAATAGGTAGCTCCCGTCACATTTTCTTTACAATTGGTTCTCCTATGCGTTGTTCTTTCTTTTCCCCTTTTCTCTCTCTCTCTCTTCCGGACCTGTACCACTATCAACTGTGCTTGCCAAGGATATCGACAACCTATTTCCCAGGACCTTAGACCTACTCCCACTCCCGGACTTTCGGCCAATCTTTGGCGACTATGAATAGGGAACCCCCTACCAAGGATACCTGCCTTCAGCACCTGCTGAGTGAATCTCTTTTGAGATGTGTTTAATGTTGCACACTCAAAAAAATCGCCTCACTTCCACTGCCACTGGACTGCCATGGATGTTTCTCTTCTTTTCATATTGCCTCTGCTCTAAGACCGGAGTTTTGAGTGCGGATTTTTGATATAGCCTTGGATCCCCATTGCTCCTGGAAACAACGCCCCTGGAATGAACCATATGAACCACTTTTAAGGACTTTGAAATTTATGACTCTTTGCCTGGAAATCTGATGCTATTATGGCCGCTTTCTCTCAACAATAATGGATCCATTTGACCCGAAGGAATCAACCGAGGAATCTTCCAAGCTAATGTGCTTGCTCCATGTCAATTATGGCCTTTTAAAAGCATCCGCTTCCTCAACCCTTGCTTGCGCTATTGCTTTATGGACCCTGGCCATTGTGTACCTACCTGATCTGGCCACAAAAATGAACGACTTCCTTTAACTTACCTGGATTCACCTGGATGATGCTTGAAATAGTAATTCTGGCCATGAAACTGGTTCTCGCCCTGGCACCACTTAGCACTCTCTCGGATTGACAACAGACCTGGACCCGAACATAGACACGGCAAATTTGGCCAGGACCTCATGATAACCCCTGGTCGGCCATGGAACTTTGAATCCACAAAAGCGACTTTGGTGCGTATAACTAAACCGTGACACGACCCCTTGTCTCATTACTGACTCTGACTAGGTTTTCAATAACACCTGGACCATGGAGTTCTTTTTCTTTTTTTTTTTCTTTTCTTTTTGCTTTGCTTATTTCATTGTTTGATGATGAGTAGTAGATACTAACTCTTGGTTTACAGTGTTTTATATACAACCACACAATGTCTCCAAGGACCACCAGCGACTCTGACCGAGTCTCTATCTCACAGTCCATGCATACCTCCATGGCTTCAGGAATCTCAAATATGGCCTCAAGATCAATCCAGGATGATGAAATGTCGAGCCATGACAACTCCTCGTTGTGCTCAAGTATCCGTACAGCCCATGGAAATCCACAGGACATGAAAGACTGGACAATGAACCACCAAGAATCCCTTGACCAGGCTATCTCAAAACCAGACTCATCCGAGGTGCACATGCTTTCTTTCTCGCTGTCTCAGCAGCTCATGACCCCCACGGTCGGACCAAATGATGTTATGTACCCAGGCATGGACTTCCCAGCAGTCCCTGACATGAATGACCATGAAATGTCCCGGGATCTTTATAACTCCTTCCTGGATTTCTCTTCTGTTGAAAATGATGTCTGTGTCGGAAATGGCACGCCAGATGATGCTCTTTCCATCGGACACAGCTCTCACAGTACCGAGGATGGTCACTATATCACAGGCCCAGAGTCATGGACTCCAATGATGCATGATGCTCATTATCCAGGAACCACCATGGAGCAATTCTCGTCCGGTCTTTTCCAGACCGCCCCGGTCTCTCCACCACTGACCGACGCTAGCAATGATATGTCTGTCACTTCTTCTTGCTCACACGCGGGATACACTTCATTCATGGCCCCTGATGATACACTGCTCGGAGACTTTACCACATCGCCCATTGGAACGACTCACGGACTTAACCCAGCGGAGCCCTTGTTCCCCAGCTCTTCTATTAACGACAGAGACCTTAACAGGTGAGTTTCAGATAAACTGATAGGCTAGAAGATAACCCATTGGATCAGAAGCCTAACCACTATCCCGTAGGACTATCAGACCTTCAAAGCCATCCCGCCGTTCAGCATTGTCAGCTGTTTCTCAGCACCAAGTAAAGACTGATCCAGATTTCTTCCCAACCCTGCCAGTGAGAGAGCCAACCCGCCAGAGATCCAAGGAAGGTGTCGAGGCTCGCAACCCGCGAGAGCACCAGTATTATTCCATGTCCACCCACAGCGATGGAAAATATTACTGTCCATTTGCCACTGGAGAGAAGCCCTGCAACCACCCGCCCACCACGCAAAAATGCGCTTACCAGCAAGTCCTCCCGTGATGAAAATCTTTGGTGTAATCTGAACTCAGCTAACCGATATCAACTAACAGCAAGTACCTGGATTCCCATCTGAAGCCTTACCGCTGCAAGGTTCCGGCCTGCATTGATGCCCAGCTGCGCTTCTCTTCTAACGCCTGTCTGTTCCGCCATGAGCGTGAAGCCCACGGATTGCATGGCCATGGAGATAACCCCCACCTCTGCCTGTGGGAGGGCTGTGAACGCGCCGTTCCAGGAAATGGATTCCCAAGGAGATGGAACCTTTACGACCACATGCGTCGTGTGCACGACTATGCCACCTCCGAGCGCCACAGCTCGCCTGAGACTTCCCCCGGCGCTGGTCAGATCAAGAAGAAGGAACCCGCTACCCGCAAGCGAAGAGTCACCGGTGCAACCCCGGCTCCCACCATGAAGCGCACCCGTTCTGTCCACTCCCAGGCTAGCTCCATCAAGGCCACCCAGGCTTCCGCCAGCCTTGGACAGCGCCTCCAGAATGCCGAGCAGAACTTCTTCAAGTGCCGCTCGCGTCTGCTGGAGGAGCTGGGTAACATCTCCCCTCGGGATACTACCATGCACGAGAAGGTCAACGCCAGTTTCCAGGAGCTGTTCACCTTGGGCTTGAACTACCGCCAAATCGAGGCCAGCCAGGCCCGCATGCCCAATGGATTGCCTTGAAGGGTTAAGAAGCTGCAGACCTCCTTCCTGGAGGAGAACAGCGGTTTTCTTTGAAACGACACGAACAAACTTCACCGGAGAACTTTTTCTTGATTTCCTTTTTACTCCACGGCTAGACCGTGCTGCTTGCTGGCCAGGCACTTTCGATACATGGAGGAACCCAGTGCGATCGCTCGCGAGTACACAAGTGAACTTTGGCCAAAGGATTGTCTCAACCTGATCCCCTCATCAGACAAAGACACTCCGATTCCAAAATGGATACGGCCAGGAACTGGATAGGAACCAGCGTGGTACTCCACCCCCCACGCTTGAGAACTTGTTGATCCGCCCCAACCCCCCCCCCGGTCACAAGCTGCTCACCATATGGGGATCTGGATTTAGCACTAAGGGCTTCTGAGCTTCTTGGGCTGCACTCCAGGTCCATGGATAAAACCATCCCAGCGACACAAAAGACCCGAAACTTATGTGGAGAAAAACAGCAAAGCGGGATACGATGTCTCAAAAAGGGAAGAAGAATGACAGTAAGAGAGATATAGCCATGTATTGTCCAACAATTGGTTGGATTTTTGATATTTGGTTTTTGATTTTTGATAGATAGTGGTTGCGTTCTTGTATTCTGTTTCAAATGACCTTTTTTTACTTTGCACTCCATCCTTAAACACGTAAATCCGTAGATCTGTAGATCTGAAGCGTATGCAAGTAAGTCATAACCTCGTTATCTCATAACTACCAACTGACTTTTTCTAATGAAAAAGACATCTAATCTATCTGATCATACTCAAATAACCACAAAGGATCTATTCTTCAGCATTCTCTGCAACCACACCTGAGAACTCAGCATTGAGAAACCGCACAAACGCATCCCCAATCTGATCAACCGACAGCGCACCACCTCCAGAACCATGACCCCGACCAATATACGATCTGTTCAAGCTAATCCACTGCCTACGCAACCTCTGCAGCCGCGGTAAAGCCAAAATTCCACCAGCAGCGGCGAGTTCATCCGTCGTCCCAGACATGGCGACATGGGACGGAACAAGGATGGGAATAGCTGTCTCGGGAACCTCAATGGCGATTGCATCGTTACGACTGCTCTGCGCAAGCGCTACTTCCGCGGACGGGTAAGTCTGCGTGAAATTGCGGATTGCAGTCACAACCCCCGACGTCCGCTTTTCCATTGCGTACATTGCGTTGGAGTCTGTTGCCGCTGCTTGCACGGTGGCTTGGTGAGGGATGATTCGGGCGCGTGTTGAGAGCCCGCCGCGGCCGCCGCCTCGAGTACCGGTTGCTGTGCTGGCGACGTCTGAGATGGTGGTGGATTTGAGGGAGTCCATTAGGCTTGGGAGGGCTGTTTCGGTGGGAGCTTCGGTTGATGGGAGAACTACGCCTGTCAAGGCTTCGAATATGTCTGCTACCGGGGGTTCTGCGTCGGCCCAGGGAACTGTGAACAGGGGCTTATCCCAGCGGCTGTGGGTGCTTGGTTCCTCGTAGCGGAAGATGAGGTTGTTGAGCAGTTCAGATGGGTAGGCCTCCTCGGTGTCCTCGGTAGACTCTGCGGAGTCAGGTGCGGGGATATCTTGGGTGTCGGAGGTCTTCGCATCCGACGTCTTTGGGTCTGCTTGCTTGTTGGCGTCTCGGCGCAGTCGGGCGTCATTGTTGGCGATGCACTGGTCGACGGGTGTCCCGACGTGAACCTATAGCGGACTTGTCAGCCATTGGGTGTCGCAAGAATTCATCGTGTATGTTCCGATCTCGTACCACGCAGCATGTCGTTTGCGCAGCTTTCGCCTCGCACCACAGCTGGTACCTCCATCCTTTGATATAGTTCATTCCGTCGAGGATGACGATGCTGTCCCGCTTGAGCACACGCTTGGTTCTGGCGTAGGCGACGGCGCGCGCCTCCTTCTCGGTGCGGGCATGGTCGTAGACAATCCGGGGGTGGGATGAATCGTGTGAAGCGACCACATGGATCCTGTATCGAGACTTTAAGGAGACCTGCGCGCCTGCTTCGGCTGCTGCGAATACTTCATCTTGGTGTTTCTCTAACAGAGATGCGAGTTGGTTGGCGCGGTGGGTAAGACCGGAGCACGGGTATCCCGTTAAAACGACGAGCTGAATGTTTACTTGTCAGATTGGAATTGCAGAATTTGAGAGGTTTCTCCACGTACCGGCATCGTTGGTAGTTGCGGTGTTTGTTCAGGTGGACTTTTTTTTTTTCTATGCGGGGGATGTGGCATGTGACCCGCATCTACAACAATATCTACGAACCACCTATACACTCTGTCATGGAAATATGGACTCATTTTCTTAATTATTGTTGTATTCGATGCTATTTACTAATTCGGATGTAGGATTAGAGAGAATAAGTAAAAGTGGAAGGGTTGCTATGATGAAATCGAGGCCTGAAGTATATGAGGCAGTGATATTTAGTTCCGGTGCTTTGTACAGAAATGGTACTTGCTATTTTCTAGAACAGATCTCAATCTCAATTTATATAGATTCTATCGAACTTTTGTCATGTAATCATGTCATCGTTCCAAGTAGGCCGGGGGTATCAAATCAACGGCTCAAACAGTTTTGGATGAATCCTCCAATTCCTCCTGCGCCCACCGGATTTCATAACCGAATACAGTTCTTCGGAGCCTTTCATCCTATAAAGAGTCAGCACCATGACCATTACCATAATCCAGAGAACTTTCAATATGTAGACTTACACCAGGATCTTTCTCAAACAGCACCGCGTCCACCACATTCTCAAAGATTTTGGTGACAGTGAACCCGCTCGCCTCGGCCAAAGGGAAGAATTGCTCGGTCTTGGGCAAGAGCCAGGGCTGGTAGGGGGTAAAAATAACCAGAGCAACAGAGTTCGCGTTTTTCTTCATGGTCTGCTGCATAGTTCTGATCAGATTCGGGTGCTCACGGTGACTGTATACCACATCCGCCATGATCAAGACGTCAAACAAGGATAGGGAGCCATCGGCAGCAGGAGGAAGATACGCCCGCAGCGGGGTCACATCGCCGCCCCATTTGTAGCCATCGACGTGAAGGCGGGGCTTTCCGTCTTCCCGCGCGGGAATAGCACTGGCTGACAACTCTGCGTTGTATTTCATGTTTTCAACAAGATCTGGATCAGGATAGTCGGTCAATACCACAGTTCGAGCGCCCTGAATGGCGCTCACAATGCTGGGAACGCCTGCTGCGGCACCAATCTCGAGGACATCCTTGTTTCGGATGAGATCCTCGGTGTGCTGCTCAATGTAATGAGAGCTGGTTCGGCCAGCGTTCCATAGCAAATTTCCCTGTCAAGGTCTGTAAGTAGGCACCTCGGCTGGTCATGTCACTTGATATCATACATAGAGGGGGTGGCTGCCCACAAGACGGACGCGCACTTTCTGGCCCGACAGCATGGAGTGCTCGGCAAATGTGGGGGGCGCATCTTCGGGATAGTACCCTTCCGGGTCCTGGAATAGACTCCCTGAATCAAATTCATCAGCCATTGTAGTTATGTATGACTTCAATGATTTGGAGGGGGAAAAAATTATATCGGTTATCGATTTCCTATCGGAGTACGTTACTTGCCTCAGGCATCAATATATAAAAGTTGCATGTAGGTGTGGGCTAACAGCGGGTCCCTCGGCTTCCCGAGGTATTAGACAATCAGACAATGTCATTTCCAATGTCATTGCCAAGGTTAGATTGGCTGATCATCACTCTACACACTGAGAAAGTTGTAATTATCGTGACTATCCATGGACTGACTGTTACATTACTTAGAAACACCAAGATCACGTGCATATTACTACCACGTGATTGGATACATATGTACATTGTGTATGTAAAATCGGGCGGAGAAAAGCGTGGGGATACGGTCCTAATACCGTACAATACCGTGCAATACCATGAAATCCCCGACCAAACCCTTTCCACCCCCCGGATAAATCTCGGGAGGGAAAAACTGCGTTCAAATGTCATATGCACCCCTGAGAGATCATGTGTAAATCTCTGACTTTCAAGTTCTAGACTATCTTCCTTTTTTCGTCACTTCTTTTTCTGCGATTTGGTTGTTCGTCTAGCATCTGCCTAGTGGAAATTACCCCCGCCGGCTAAATTCGTCTTAGCCTTGTGCAATTTGCTTCCTCGAACGGGTTCGATTTCCTTTACCACTCTGCTTTCTTTTCCACTCTTGATCCCCCATCGCGTCTTTGTCCATAGCAACAACCTTTTCCCCCTCCCGTTATATCCATCTACCCAACTCCACGTCCACGGCGACCTATTCTTTTTGCATTTTGAAGATTGGACCGCTACCGTCACGTCATGGACTCGACCCTACGGACAGCCTACAACCCTCAAGCACCTCTCGTCCAACCCACCTCCTTCCATCCCTCTTCCTCAACCGGTCAGTCCAACATGGCGGCCGAGGCTCAAAGTACCCTAGAAATCGCATCAAATGCGACCAGGCAGGTGTTCTCTTCACCCTCGCTACAATCTGCCTGTTCCCCGCAGACCTCCGCCCCTCCCATGCAACCCTTGTCACAAGCATTTGGAAACACCTCCAACCCGAGCACCCTTCCCATCGCCCCCGCAGCCAACGCCCAAGCATCGTTACCTACGAATGCAGCCCCTGCTCCGGCGCCCACATCCGATGCCTATCCCCACCAGATAAATGGTCTTGGGGGTCCAACTGCCACAGCGCCCTTTCTACAGGATTTCAATCTCGTCGCTGAGGCAGCCAAGCGTGCTCAAATGGGTATCGTCATGCGTGATCTCGAGAGCGTGACTCTTTGATAGGTTTACCGCTAGATAGGGCAGGACCCAGGTCAGGAGGAGATGCCGTGTCGGTTGCACGTGCGTCTCCGAGGTGCATGGACTGGCTCCATTTTCTAGATACATCGGGGTTGGGATTACTATGGCGTATTATACGTGGGATTTGGCTTTGGATATTGGATATTGGATATTCTTTTTTTTCTTCTTTTTTTTTTTGATTCTGCAGACGCACCTTCTTGGCATAAGAAGGTTTCTGTACGGAGTATTCGACTTTGCATTCCCTTATTCGGATGCTTTGTGAGTTGATTCTGGTGTTTTCAGACGGTGTTTCCCTGGTGCTCAAATTTCCCTTGTGGCTTATAGCCCCTATACCATCTACTCGTGAGACATGCAACATCATCCGTTAGAAAACAAATTTGTGCAATGGATATCAAGGATTATGAGTTAAGAGGCGTAGTATTCCGAATTATCACACTTCGCCTAGACATCAGAGGCTCTGTGTACAAAGAAGTGACTTGTAATCTATATCTCTTTCAACTTAGTCTGCATATATGTACTTTTCCTTATCTATTTAAGGAGCGAGTTTTGCAATTTAAGCTTTTGTTCGTGTTCATTGGTCTCGCTCTGCTGAAAGATGGAATAGGTTAAAGGATACCTGTATGACGGCTCTACGAATGATGTTAGAGATGCCAATTATAGGCCAGTTAACCCAATATTAGCCCTGAAAGTGGAGATCCCACTCCATAGCAATGACTCCTTTGAAGGGTCTATATATAAGTTTTATAACGTTTCCTCCATGCTAATCATGAGTCCATAAAAGCGAAGGCAATTATAACCGACGAAGTGACGATCTAACTCTTTTCCAATAAACCACCCCTCAGCCGACCGGTGACGCAAGGACCTCGGTTATCCTTCCTTGAAACTGAGCGATCAGAACCTACAGGATACCCTTTTGGGTTGATGACCTAACTGTGAAACTTTTTTCCCCGCGTTTCGCCCGAGGTCCTTTGCCAAGTTTGGACTAGTACATGGTCCGCGCTCACCTCTTCTTCAGTCCATCAGGTGACCCGATAGCTTTTGTCGATCCTCAACTACTCCATCCATAAATATACATCCATGCCACACTTTTCTTTCCACCGAGATAGCTGCAAAAGCTCTTCTTGATAAAAACTTTCTTTTTGTAGGGGTGGGATGCCAGGTACAGTACAGATGTGGATAGAATTTGGTCCTCAGAGTAAGAGATGAGATATCCTATTCAGCAATTCAGTGTGATTTTACTGACCTCTTAATCCTAGCTTGTTGAATGGGCAGTATCCAATGAACTGCTATCACTTTCCTCCCAGACTCTATCAGAAAAAAGGCATTCCTTGTGTCCTAGTCATTGCTGAACATGTCGTCCACGACTGTCAGACTAGAGCCATCTAGCTACAGGTTATGCACAGAAAAGTCTTTTCCACAGAATATGCTTTTTTACCGTACACCTAAAAAGAGCATCTAAAGTGGGCATCTGAAAGAGCATCCGAAAGACCAACAAAAAGACATGACAAGGCCGCATAAGCGGAAGAGTGCAAAAACATGCGCGGTCCTGACCTCAAGCAGAGAGCGAACAATAACATGAAGTTCATACAACTTTCGAAAACCTGGCGGCGACTTCTCCTTTAGTTTTTTTCTGGGTAGGCTGTAGAATTAGAATGAATACGAAGATTGTTCCAAGCAAGCCAGTGCAAGACGAGCCTTTTTGATAGCTTACGCCTCTATCGGCATTTGGGTGGTTCGTGTGCATCCTAGCTATTATTGTTCTGCTTCAATATTCCAAGACTAGCGATAATGGTAGTGTAGTGTAGTTATCTGGTATTGCTTCTGGTATTTTTTTCTTCCTTTATTACGGGGGCTTTTCGGTCTTGGCATGTACTCCTTATTCCTGCAAGATCCCTATATCCCTATGCTAGGTGCGCCATAGCTACTCCGTATACTGCTTTGCTATTAGATCCATTTCTTTTTCAATATTTATTTTTAGCGATCCTCAAATGACAATGCAGGGCCATTCCAAACACGGCAGCCAATTTTACCGTCCCGATCATTCCTCCCACCTTGGCATCTACTTTGCGGTCACGGGTACATACTTTTACAAGTTCGAGGCATTTATCGTCTGTTTCATATATCTCGGTCGCATTTAGAATACATAATCTCGGACGTTTTCAGCCTTTATTTTAGGCATTGGTTAACGGGCTGACGTTAGCCGGCAATTGCTTAGCTTAGAGTAAAATGCTTGCATGGTGGCGCAATTAGCGTATCTAGTCGACTCGAAATGTACAGTTTCTTCAAGGGGTACTGTATATGATATATTATTCTGATATGTCAAGAGGAGAAATAAAGGCCAATATTTCAAATAAATCTAGAAATCCAGAAATCCCCAAAAATTCTTAATCCAAAAACACCGAGCTATGCGCAAGTCAAGCAGAGGTTAGAAACAAAACCTCAAAAACACGAACTAGCGATTAATAAAATGAAAATAATCGCCGTCCACCTCAAAAATCGATGGATATAGCAGACGCAGAAAAGAAAAAAGCGCAGAATGCAAGAATGAGAGTATACCCGGAACACCCCTTGCGCATGTATGTACGAATAGCCGTGTATTGCACGATCCGAGCACCGACGCCATGCTCATAGATGAAAGTCGATGCATTTCTTCTTTGAGGATCTTATGATAATTTTCGGGTCATTAAATGAACGAAGCTTGGCTCCTGTTTCCGTATTGAGTTGATGAACCGATCAAATTCGGCGAGGATATGCTGGCGGCCTGGGAGGTAGTAGGTTTGCCTCTCGAAGAAAAAATCGATAATCGACGGGAAATGCGTTGGCTCATTCTTCGTGTCGGGGAAGACCAATTATCGAAGGAGATGATGGACATTGGGCGCGATCGCGGGGGTCCGTGGGATGTCATCGGAGCCTCTGGGCGAGATGGGGGAGCAGTGAAGTTGGGCCCGTCGTAGATCATGGTTGAGCGACGTCTGAGCTTGTCGGTGGTTTGGCGGGCGTCCATTGAGATGTCTTCGCGGATATCGCCTAGGACGTGCGAGACTCGACGGAGGAGTTTGGGAGGTTTGCCGTAGATGGAGGGTTCTCGCTGCTCTAAACCGTAGACTTCGAGAGGGGTTGAGTCGGTTTCCTGATCCACGGGGGAGGAGTAAAACCGTGGGTACTTGACAGCCATCGGGGTTCGGCGGGTGTTCAGTGAAAGTGTGGATGTGGGGGGATGTTGGTATGGAGAAGGATGAGACTCGGATGAGACGCTAGAGGAATAGGAACTGTTTGTTGCAGATGAAATCAACATGGCTTCCAAGGGCTATGGGATCTTTGAGAAAGGGAAAAGAGAAGAGAAGGGAGGGTAAAAATGGCCAAAAAAGGGTATTCTGATGGAATTCCGAAAAAGACCAAAAGTGGATCAGAGACATCAACATTTTAGTCCCGTAACACTTAGATGACTAGTAATTTTGTTTTCTGTTTTGTTTTCCTTTTGTTTTGTTTTTTTTAAATACTAATACTATATAAGTATTAGTTATAGTGCTTTTCCAGATCTTAGCTATTCGAACCTTTTGACCATTACTATTTACAGTATGATCTGCTGTATAAACAGTAACAGAAGACTGTGCCCATGTGGGAAGACCGTGGGGTGATCCGATGTCTCAAAAAATCTTACACGTTGTCTACGATCCAATGGCGCGGCAGAACAAAGCCACGATCGCTTACATACCCGTGGACGTAATGCTACACATAGTACGGGTACTATGTACATTCTTTACGGTAGAAGCATTCCTACAACATAGGTATCCCCCACGTCCCCCTCGTACGCAACAAAGACGACGAATAGCCCCGTGTTGCGCACATTTACTCCGTACCAAGGGGCAAATACAGTTCATCCACGGTTCCCACCGGGAACTGTGGATTCCTGATTGCTGATTGGTCCGATTCCCGCTCAGGGGGGGGACGGTGGATGGCGCCATGGGTCTATACTTTTTTATAGAAACTGAATGAAACAAAGACATTAACATCGGAGAGATATGAGAGACATTTATTATTGAGTACAAGGTAAAAGGTATAATGGAAAGAATATTAATTATACAGTCATTGATATCTTCTGTCTCTACAATATAAGATCTACAACATAAGGGAGGAAACCATTTTCCCATTGAGTTTTGCCGAGAGATCCACCTGGAGCACAGGAGAGAACCATAGCCACAAACGAGTCCACAAGTTTGGACCTTGGGGGACGGCGCATCGTATTCCAAACTGTTATTGAACTATATTATTTGTTTTTTATGGTATTATGTTGTACGTATAGCCATATAGTTATTACTTACAATACTACACAATGTTGCAACCTAGAT